>JADLZK010002409.1:0-72708 GCA_015847255.1 Hyparrhenia diplandra
AGCACGGCCACGGCGACAGATGCACCAAAGTTGTCACGCACATGGGATGACAATGTAGATGCGACGCTGACTGAAGAGGGCAACGCAACGGGCGCATCTCTAGGGCACCGCCATGTCGCCATGTAGTACAGCTTGAAGATGGGTTAGAAGCCTGAGTCCATGCCGATGTCGGGCGCAGAGGCGAGTGGTCGACGGGTGGTGGGCGTATGCAACCTTGATTAGTGATCGATGTAAAACGGAAAAACAAACGCATACTGCCGTAAGCATCACGCCGGCCCGGAAGCGCGAGGAGCCGGCCCCGCGGGGGCGCTGTGCGCGCCTAGGCATGAGTTCCGCCGGCGGCTAAAGTCGCCAGATGGCGCTGCGCTGCCGCTGGCCGGCCGCCGACGGCCGCTGCGCGCGGAGGGTCACCGGGAGCACCGGCCGCGCATGCGCGTGGTCTGGCCGTAGCCACTGCACGCGAGCGCATCGCGCATCCGGAGGCATGAAGTCGCGGAACGCCGCTGCTGCCATTCGGCAAATGCCGGTGAGAGGGAGGAGCATGGCCGCTGACCGTAGCCGGCTCGAGGTTGCCGGAGGTACGCATATCCCTTGTGTGGTTCTTGAGCAGTGGCAAAGATGTTCAGTCTCCTCCATAGCACGCCCCCAACACCGATCGACATGCGTGCTACTTTAGGTCTTCGACGATGAAACAACAATGTGACATGGTATAAGGATGGAATTTGGTAGCCGCCGCACGCGGATGCCATGGACCGGCCGGTTGCATACAAGTGGAACAACAATGACACCCTTTGGTACGCAAAGTGCACAGAGGATCGCCGAGGTTGTGGCACCACCGTAGGTCTCCTGCGATTGTAGACATGCTTGTTGACAAAAAGCCAGTGCAAGTGATAGGGCGCCCACCGAGGCGGAAGCCAAGCCTGAGGACCACGCCAGCTTGCTAAAGCCAAGTGGGTCGACCTCCTCACCCATGCTTTGCCCGGGCCGAAGCCGCTGAGGACCACACGCTAGCTGTCGGCCAAGTGTGGGCCGGGTTGCATCCAACCATGCCCTCGAAGCCCGTAATCCTCTTGACGAGGTGTTTGTCGCACGCTGATCCCAAACTCGATCCCAAACTCATTCCCGCCGCAGAGTGATCCCAAACTCATCCTTCCGATGCACCTCAAGGCCCAAGTAGAATCTTAGCAATCCGAGGTTGCTCTTGTCAAAGACCTTCATCCGAGCCTTGAAGTCCTCAATTGCTTGCTAGTTGAGCCGGTGGATGATGAGGTCGCCGATGTAGACATTCGACAAGCGTAACAAAGTCGCCGCTGCCCCACCGCATATCGCCGCTCATTAGCGCTTTGCACAGAGTCCAAGATGGGGACGTGCCTTATGCTTGATCACCACGCCCGCCTAGTCCTTGAGCTTGTAGACCCACTTCAGTGATGGGCCGGTGACTGATAGGCGGCCGCACTCCCCGTGTGCGATTCTTCTCCACCACCTTCGCCTCCTCCATCGCCGTCACAAAGTTGATGGATCGCGCCCGAAGCGCCAAAATTGGCCGTTCCCAAAGATGCGTTAGGTGCAAAACCGAATGGAAGAGGCATGGAGGACGCCGGGTGATGTTGGTTGGCGGGTCGAGGATGTTGGAGACGGTGGTATCGCAACGCTCGTCATCAGGTAAGGCGCCGTCGCCCTCATCATCCCTGCTGAGCGGTGAACTCCATTTGCTCACTAGGCCGATCAGCCGCCCGGCGACCATGGCGACCGGGCGCGACGACAAAGATCGCCATGTCGCCGAAAGTGTCGCAGGTGGGGCACCGCCGCCGACCAGCGACGGTATGGGCGTATCAAGTACGACACCTTTGCAACACTTGTGCTCCCCTCGTTCGCCATCCGTAACTCGACAATGAAGCCTGGCTGGCCGCGGCCACCTTCATGCGCTATGTCCCGGTCGGTCGAGCACCTAGTAGGTCTTGGCCCTTCCGCTGAGCCGATGAAGACGCCACCCTTGCCACGATCATCAAGCTTGCGAGCCGGGTGAGGTCTTTTTGGTGTAGGCGACGCCGCCGAAGACGCCAGCAGATGGCGCATACAACCATGCCAGCCTCATAGGGAGTCTTGCCTTGCAAGCCTTTCGTCTGCGGAGCGACAGCAGTGAACTGTTGTCACCGCTCCCCCACCCCAAATTTGGCCGGCATGTTCCTCCGCTCCTCGTGAGCGCACGCAGGCCGCCACGACGGCCCGTTCCGTGTCTCGCGATGTCGCTCGCCATGGGGCGAGTGAGGCGTAGAGAAGTGGTGCTTGGTGCCTCCTCCGCGACCGGAGTGGCAAAGGGCTGAGATGGTGAACTCACCCTGTCGGGGCAACAACACCCCGAGCTCGCACCCGCTCCTTCTCCACCGCGGCGCTTTGATCATCCTCACAACATCGTTGGTCGGGCCAGGCGAGGCCCACATGAAGTGGGTCCTCCCGAGCTCGATGGAGTCGACACCTTGTATCTCCACTCGCTGACGTCGCCGAACCACACAGCCCCATGGATGGTGGTGTCGAGCTCTGAGAAGAAGTCACGACGGCCGGCCATATGGTGAGTGGCGTTGTCGCCAAGGTACCAGCCCGCCGTTTGTCCTCGCCGGCCGGTGTTGAGGAACGCATCGGGCTCTGGGTGCTCGAGTTTGAGGACGGCGGCAGATGCGAGCGGCTGAAGAGCGCGCTGGCCGCCCCTCATCTTCCTCGGGACGACGTGAGCGAAGAAGAGCGCCTGCCGCCCTCATCTTCCTCGGCGACGGCGCCACGCTGGCCGCCACGCGCGACTCACGGGTCACCACCTCGATCGCGACGCTGGCCGGGCAGTCCTCGCGGGCCCGCTTGATTGCACTTGAGGCAGGCGCCGCCGCGATTCGCCCGGTCGCCGCCGCCACCGCTTTCGCCATCACGATCGCCGCTGCTCGTCACCGCCACCACCATCGCCGCGACTGTTTGGCCTTATGCTTCTTAAGCCGCCGCCGAAGTCGACGGGGATCCGCGGATCCGCCTTCGCGGCAGTCCCGGCCGCCCTTCTTGCGTCCTTCTCGCCGACGACCAACGCTCTCCGGAGCATGAGCTTACCGCCGATGGCAGGATGGACTTCGTGTCGCTCGTCCATGTCGATCGGGCGCATGCGCCGACACTGCCGCGCCGCCACGATGCAGTCCCACACCTCCTTGGCGGACTTCTTTTTGCGACAAAGACGCGGCCGCATCTCTCGGGCGGTACTCGGCGATGATGGCCTAACGCGCGCTGGTCCCTGCGTGGCTGTTCTTGGCTGTTGGACACAGAACAACTTCGGATGGGGTAGAACTACCACAGGGCAGATTGCTTTTGATTGAATTGAAATGCAGGGAACATCTTACAAGCCTTGCCCAGCCCCCTTGCTCATATAGGCAGGTGTCCAACTACCCAGGGCATATTCTAGCTGCTAAAAGCAAATCCTTTTGATTCTAACTTGGCGGTCAAGACACCATATGCATCTTGGTTGTCAAGGCACCATTAACAGTGAAAGTAAAACTAACTACTAGATAACTAAGGTAAACACTAGGCTAATGCTATCAGTGTAGGCGGCTGGGCTGCACATGGCTTTGCAGGCAGGGGGGTGAGGCTGGCTGGGAGTGCATCATGCGCTGCTGGACCAGCCGACATGCCGTGCGCAGGCTCGCACGTGGCTGCATGAGGGAGGGTGCTGGAACCTGCAAAGATAAACCTTTGTGGGAATCCGATAGGAGCCGATAACACATAGTGAGTCATCCAAAAAATCAAAAATCAAAGTCGGCCTGTGAGGGTGTAGAATCACGCTCAGCCTAGGAAAGGACGACTTCGTCAAAGACAACATGGCGAGATGCTCAATTTGTTGGAAAGAGATCAAGGCAGTGGTATTCTTTGTGATGAGCTGAGTAACCCAGAAACATAGAGGGTAGACCGAGGTGAGTTTGTGAGTGGTTGTGGCAGACATGTTGGGATAACATTTGCAACCAAAGACTTAAAAGATGGTCATAGGAAGGCATAGTATCGAAGAGGGTAAACTGCGGGGTGGAAGATCAAGCATCTTGGTAGGAAAATGTTGAGGTTGGTGGCGTAGCAGGCAAAGCTCCCTCCCAGAGGAGGGAGCGAGCAACATTGTTAAGGGAACTAAAGATGTGCTTTTGGCTTTACCGTTTCTAAGGCTAAGTGTAGGGGCATGACATACGAAGGTGAACACCATGAGTAAGGAAGAACATGTGGGAACTAGAGTTGTCAAACTCCTGTCTGTTGTTGCACTGAATTGCCATAACTGTTACAGCTGAACTGGGTAGAAACATAGGCAAAAAAAGGAAACTAGCGTTGTTTGGATGGAGTACTTTGAAGTGAGATCTACTTTTTAGCCTGGTTGATGCCCATGTATTCACCTCAATCCACATGCTGTTGAATGGATTGAAGTGGAACTTAAACTATTTCCACTCCAACACATGTGGATTGAGGTGAACACTTGTGCATCCAAACAAGGCCTTAGATTTCTAATTGGTGTTGAGTTGTCAAGTGCCAGTGCAGGACACACAAGGGTATTTTTACATCTTCCACTGACATCTGCTTGGTATTTACAATTTTTCATTGAATTTTATTTTCAATCCTTTTTAGGGCATTTGTTTCATTGGATGTGTCCTTTTTATTTATTCTTGTTGCAAATGATCATATTGCACTGTAGTTTCATGATTCACTTGGAAAACTAAAATATATTGTGGAAAAGGGCAAAACTATATGGAAAACTGCCCATCTGATTTCTTTTTTTGAATGCTACAATGTGTCAAATTTTCAACTTGTAATTTTTAATTGCATGCATCTTTTTTTTTTGTTTGATCACATTTACAGGCATTTTATTTTACTTTAGAATGCACTAGATTATAGCATTCCATGTGGTGTTTTGCAGTTTAGTTCTATGAAAGATCGAGGACCACGAATTATTATTTACAATCTTTTGGGAGGATGACCAAGGGGACTTGGAGCTTGATTTTGATGCTGAAGTACATGTAAGTTCCAGTGACCAAGGACTGTAGGCTATACACGCCGTTTTAGTTAAACTGCTCACTATGATTTCTATTTTGGACATGGCAGGATATTCAACTCAGAGGTGGTAATGTAATGAGAAAATATCCAGATGGCAAAGCAGTTCCCAAACTCCAAGTATTACCTCACATATAGGCATTCATTGAGAGTAAGTTTGATGTATGCATACCCTAGTTGGTGGTAAATTGATGATGTAATGTGTATAATTGACCCCTTTTTATTGCTTATACTTGTTTTACCCACGGGTACCTTAATATTGTAGTATTAGCACCATAGTACATACTACACTGCAATAGTTAATTATCATTGGCATTACACCGTAGCACCATATGCATGCTTCAGTAACAGAAAGCAAATAAAACAGAGCTAAAAGTAATGCATATGCATGCACATGTTATGAGGGAAGGGTATACACAGTTTTGAACGTGGAGGAAGATGAGTTGAGCACAAGGATGGTGGCATGAGTCTTGAGTACTGCAGAAGGGAGGTTCTGAGGAATGTAGGAAGCAACGGTATTTGAGCAGTTTGGTTCCAAAATGTTAAACCTCTTCCTCCCCTGCTGCTCGCTCACTTACTTTTTTGCCCCTCCCCCTTTTCTGTTTCACATCCATGCTCCTGGACTCTGGAGCATAATCCGTTCAATATTATCGTTCTTGTGTGCCAACAACTTTGAATGGATGACTGCCTTTAATCAATTTTAATCGCTTGCATACTTAAACAGAACTCAAAGTCCTCACAACACGGAAAATCCGAATTTGCAGATTGCTGTATTCACATAATAAGCTTAGAAGCAGCACGCCTTTGGCTCTTGGTTGAAAAACAGATTTAATGCAGTTCTATCTAGAATATTATTGTATTTACAATAGCATGATTTTACAGTACTTGGTTTATGTGCATGCTTGCAATGCATGACTTCTTTTCCTGCTTTGCATTTTCCTCGGTTGACAAATCATAATTTATATGCATGTTATTCAAAGCAATGTTAGCTTGTCAGTCCCAATAGGTGTTCCATTTACCTATGTTTGCTGAGAAAGACTTTTTTTAAATTCGTTTGCAGAGTTATGCATCAATTTTGTATTTGCGACTTCCAACTTACTTCCAAAATGATTTTGCGTGGAAAAGAGATTGAACACCATAATATCGTGACTGATATGATGCTGAAGAAAGAGGTGGTCACATACAGACCTGTGGTCCTAATGGACATCCAAAGGATTCAAATGTAAACAACTATGACCCAAAAACTGTTCTTAATCCTAAGATGTTTTTGCAACTCATTAGTGATCTGTTTGATGCAGATGGTAGCTGATGTAACAATTGGGTTTGTAAAAGATGCAAAACATCACATCGACGCTCAAGGATTTAATGTATACCACAAGAACCGCTTGATAAAGGTAACATTTTTCTTATGGAATATAAATGTTGAAGAGTGACATTTCACAATACTAACGCCTAAGCATCATTTTTTTTTTTTTTTGCAAAACTACATTTTAGTGGCATTGGGGGGTTGAGTTTTCATATATACAGTCAAAGTACAACATGCAGTACAAGTCACAATGATAGAGTAATGGAGACAGGCAGGCGGCAGCTGAACGGAGCTGCTGGTGCCACGGGAAGCAGGAATGACATCTCCAGGCCAGCCTCCAGTGGCTCGCAGTGCAGCAGCAGCAGCAGTGGTGTGGCTAAGGAAGGGCTCTAGCCATGGCTGTTCGGGGCGGGCGACATTGGGGAAGACGGCTATGGTAGGTAATGCTGGTACAGATTGCTGAAACTATGGACGCCTACCGCAGCAGGTAATGCCTTGACGGTGCCGCTTCGCGGGTGGCGTTGATAGACGATGACGGTGCCGCTGATAGCATTACCCTAGTATTTACCATAGTTAATCAATAGCTTAGTTTATTTTTATGCTTTTTACCTTTCCTCGTGATTGTACATTGGCAACCAAGTTGATCATGGTGCCTTGGCCACCAAGTAGAATCAAGGATCTGCTTTTTTTTTAAAACAGCTGCAGTGTATCGGGCCTGTTTGGTTTCTCAGCTCCAGCATGGCCAGGCCAACCTGAATTTGTTCTGTTTGGTTGATTTTTCTAGGCCAATAGCCAGGCTCTGCTGGGCCACCGTGAAACCAGTTAGCCAAGCTCCCGTAAAACGGACCACCCTCCGTTTTCTAGGCCTGGCTTGCGCCAGCTCCATCCCCATTCCCGTCACCGCCGAGGCGCGGGCAACAACGCGCCACATGGCCACCTCCGTTGTTCTCCTCGCCGCACAAATGCCGCCGCCATGGCCGGATTTAGCCAGTGTGACTTAGTTGGGGGCTAGAGAGCGCCGCCGATGTCGTGGGGAGGATAAATCGGAGGAGGATCTCCACGCAACGCTGATGGCGGCGTCTTTCGGGTTGCCGATTTCGGCGCCCGAGCGAAGGCGGGCGACGACACGGGTAGACGGTGGCTGGTTGGAATTCGGTGAGATCAGGGGACTCCCATGCGTGCCCAATTCGGGCCGTGGATTAACGATGCCCGGTTGCGGCTCAACTCTCACGGCGACGAACGCTTTTGCCCCGGCTGGGAGATGCTCTAGCGACGCAGACAGTGGCGGCCGCGCATTGATACGCTTGAGAGAGCTCGAGGGGCTGTTGGGCCGCGTGACCGCGCGGCCCAGACAGTTTTCATGGGGGTGCTGGCCCAGAAGCCCCACGAAGCTTTCAAATGGACCCTAATCGAACACCCAGGACCCATAAGGATGTTCAATCATCATTAATCCCGACGACGTGAAACATTGGTTATGGCACTAAGGTTGGGGCAATGGACATCTGGAACAAGTGCAGGTGAGAATAATCTAGTAAGGTTCCATGAATGAGCTGGTATAGGATTTAGTTGCATGGAGGCCGTCACCGGCACATAAAGTGGCTGTAGCATGCCTTGGCCTAGTAAACTGGTCACATGGAAGCATGGAGTAGGTTGTGAACAATAGTGTTGATGGTTCAGATCATAACGCTCGCTTTGCCATTTTGCAGAGAAGTGTAGGAGCAAGAGAGAGGCGGCAGTGATAGATTCCCAGAAGGTAGACATGGTTTGATTAAGAAACTCATTTCCATTGTCAACCTGAAAGCATTTAGGTACAGAACTATGCAACAAAATCACAAACGACCATAGACTTTTGAATTTTTGGACGAACGGAAAAGAGCAGCAAAAATGTTTGAAATCATCTGGCATGACCAAAATAATGTAACCCAAAGTACCAAGGACTGGAGAGGCCCATTACATCCAATGCAAATGGTTCACAGTGGACACCGAACTAGCAAAAAATACAAAACCTATGTGTTTGCCAAAAGGTTATAGGAAAATGACACAAAAAAGGATCTTGATGCTTTCTTTTATTGATAACCAAACCAACATGATTGAGAAGTTTATGGTGGAGGTGCCTGTATGACCCAAGCGTTATGCCACAAGAGGCCTAAACAACCAAAGCACAACTAGCGATGGATGGTGAAGCCGTGAGATGGTGTAGAGGTCTCGATGCGAACTAATCGGTTTTAAATCCAGCGTTTCCGGTTCAGTTTGTTAGGGTTCGAAACTTTGGTATTTAGGGTTTGAGGACTGATTAGTTTACATCGCGAGTTAAGAAAACCGCTAGAGTTTGGTTATGCATTTCTTAGGTTTTGGATTTTTCGTTGAAACTGAAGAAACCAAGAGGGGGGACTGCTAGATCGTGCCAATGGAGCCTACGACCAGGGGAGTAGAACTGCCCCGCTTCACTCCGATTGCTTCCCTAGCCTATCCTAGCCTATGGAGGTGAGCTGGAGGGGATCTAGACTCTTGATTACCATGTAGAGAATTAGGGAACACCTCACACCAACTGGGAGAGGCGGGCGGTGGTTCACTTTCTTGTTTATAGAAGTTCAACTTTCGGTGTACAAGTGACATGATATACATGTGTTAGACTAGACATTACTAATAGTAAGCCAAGGATTTTTATAAATGCCAAAGCACATACCTTACAACCATGGCGAATATTTCGCCCTCAAAGCGTGAGACAACTTGGCTGGGATCATTCGCCTCAGTGTCTATTTTACAACCATGGCGTCCGAACGCCGATTTGGTGTCCGATTCATCCTAGATCAAGGAAGCCTGGGCGCCATGAGGATGCGTCTGCTCAGGCGGCGGTAGAAAACGGGAGAGTGCGGGAGAAAGGACAGGGAAAAGAACAGGCATTAATGCATATATATATAGAGGGAGAAGTCCAAGAAGAGAATTAGGGGGCGCTGCGGACAATGGAGCGCAGGAGAAACGGAGAGCGCAGAGGAGCACTTGCCCGCCTCCCCAAACTACCACCCGCCGCCGCCCCGCCCACGAAGGCTGGCGCCGAGCCCCACCTCCCATTCCCACTTCCCCATCCTGCGGGCGAGGAGCAAAGATTGGACGTGGCTGTTATTTCCCCCACCGCAACCTCCTCGGTCCTCCATTGTGCGGCGGAGCAGCCGCCGGGCGGGCTGTTTACCCGTCCGCCTCCTTTGGTCCTCCTCCATGGAGCAGACACGAGCCGGTTCTCCCGGCCCCCTCGAGCAGACCGGTGAGCCGCCTCCCTCCACCTTTCCTCGAGCCAGTAAACATCGCTCTTTTCCTCCCGGTCAAAACAGAGAGGTGCAGCAGCGGCGCAGCCACAGAGAGAGATTTAAGACACCGGGCTACGAGGGTGAGGGGCACATGGGCTGCTTGGTGCACGGGCTGGGCCGCATTTCTTACTCCATTTTTTTCTCGTTTTCTTCCTTTTTCTTTACCATGTTGGAAAGTAAAGAGACATTTGGGGACTAATACTTCCATTACTTTGCCACACCCCAACAAGGGCTGGCTGCTTAGTACATATAGGTAGGTTCCTTTGCAATGTAAGAAAGCTAACATATACTAAGATGCTAAAGTAAGATGCCATTAGGATAAGTGTCGACACAAAGAGCCACTACTACTCTAGATAAGTATCCTAAGTAGATAAGACCAAGGCTTATGCCGCCATTCTCCCCTAAGTCTTGGTCGGTGCCTTTGGGGAATTTGAACCATCCCAATCCGCACGCATCTCGTGGAACTTGACTTGCTCGAGGGACTTGGTGAGAAGGTCCGCGAGCTGGTCCCGGTGCCGATGGCCGGCCTTGATGCTCTCCTCCTCCAAGCAGCCCGGATGAAGTGGTACTTGATGCGATGTGCTTGCCGCGCCGTGGAAGACGGGTTCTTTTTGCCAAGGCCAAGGCGGACTTGGTCGGCCCACCCCGAGCTCCACCGGCTCGCGGCATCCTGCTGGTTAAGGAGACGCCTAAAGTTCGAGCCAGCCACAAGGCCCGCGGTCGGCGTAGTAGTAGCAGCCGATGTACTCCTTCACAAATGGGACAGGGGCCACCACTGGCCGCTGACCGATCGCCACCGATCCGGCACTTCCCGAGGAAGAAGAGCGCCCCGTGGTGCTCTTTGCCGTTGTCGATGTCGCCGGGCGAGGTCGCTGCCGCTGTACCCAATGAAGTGCTCCGCGCCGGGCTCCTCGTAGTGCAAGCCGTAGTCGGAGGTGCTCGCAATGTAGCGGGCGATCCTCTTCACGGCTCGCCGATGTTCGCCATCGGCCGCTTCCATGAACCGACCGACGTAGCCCACGGCGAACGCGCAGGTCCCGGCCGCGGTGGACGGAGGTAGCGAAGGCAGCCCACGATGCGCCGCATTCTGGTGGCATCAACCTCCTTTGCCGCGCTCTTGCGGCTCAGCTTCAGCTCTCCTCCATGTGAGTGAGCGCCGGGTTGCAACCGGTGAGGCCGCCCAGCCGACGATGCGCTTTGGCGAGGGCGGTCCCGACGAAGAGAGATGCCGGCTGTCCCCGGTGGACCTCGATCCCCGTGTAGAAGGAGAGGGGCCCCCAAGTCGCCATCCGGAAGGTGGCCTTCATCTCTGCCTTTGAACGCTTCCACCTCTTCCTCCTTGCTGCCGGGTGATCACCAAGTCGCCGACGCAAGCGCTTTTCATAGCAGTATTGCCTCCTTGCTCTGCCGGGTAGACTGCAGCCTCGTGAGGGCTTTGCTCCAAACCCCATCTCGCTTGAGGGGTGGAGTCCAACTCTGTCGTTTGGGGACTAATTTCCATTACTTTGCCACACTTTAACAAGGGGCTGGCTTTTAGTACATAGTTAGGTTCCTTGCAATGTAAAGCTAAGCATATACCTCAAGATGCTAAAGTAAGATGCCATTAGATGAAGTGCTGACACAACAGCCACTACTACTCTAGATAAAAGTATCCTAAAGTAGATAAGACCAAGGAAAACATGCTGTCATACCATCTTTTATACCGCTATGAACTGCTGTTTTAAAATTTTCTTTTTAATTGGTAGCGCCGCCTTGCCTTACGCTTTACTGCGCTAAAGCGTAAGGTGAGTCGCCATCACGTCCTTCGCCTACCGCCTTTGAAAACATTTGTTGTATTTCATGCGGAATAATTATAAATGTGTAGTTGACACAATATGACAATGCAAAGTATTACTTTGTGAAGTGAATTCTTAATGTAGTTTTGCCATGTCTATTTTACTACCTTAGTGTAGTTTTTAAATTTTACTCTATAATATTTATTTTCTTTATTGATCATATTAACTGCAAGTTTTTGTAGTCCAGCTGCCACTGTAACTATTCCTTTAACCCTCTTCTAAAAGTATGTCTCTGATATATCAATGAATACTTAATGCTGGAGATATCCTTTGGCATGTTATCAGTATCGCAATTTTCATCCATACCACCACTTGAGGGTACTTTTTTTCATCTATGCCATCAAACCTGCCAATGACATGTGGCAGTAGTTTATAAGGAAAAACGTTCCTTAAAAGAGAGCCAAATAAATCTCCACCTCCAACTGAATTCATGGCATATACCGTATGTTTTTCTTCATAAACTGATTGTTCCATCTTTGTCGCCCTTTTGGTTGGGTGCCATTTGAGTAGCCATTTTGAGGTAGTTGACATATTTGGTAAAGAGATGAAATCAATAACAACAACAACAACAACAAGCCTTTAACGAAAAAGTTGTAGGCTAAAGATGAAAAACAAAAAAGTATAAAAGGACCACACACACACAAAGGCAGAAAAGGTAAAAGATGGTAGATAGAAAAATAAAACATACGTTTTAGCTAGCCTCCATGCTCTTCTATCCATAGCTAATATGTTTCTTCATAAACTGATTGTTCCATCTTTTGTCGCCCTTTTTGCTGGAGGTAGGTGCCATTTGAGTAGTTGACATATTTGGCAAAAGAGGAAATCAATAACAACAAAAAATAAACAAATAAACGTAGATAGTTGGGGTAGGCTAGAGATGAAACCCATATGAAACAAGTATAAGGACCACACACACACAAAGGCATAAGAGTAAAAAGGTAAAAGATGGTAGATAGAAAAAAGAAACAAAGGTCAATGCGATTGATAGCCAGCCTCCATGCCATTTATCCATAGCTAAATCCTTGGAGATATTCCACTCCCTTAAGCGTTTCTCTTGACCGACTCGTCCCAAGTCAAGTCAAAAGCGCCGACCTCTACCCTCTTTACATTATGTACCCATTTGCTCAAAAACCCCACTACATACTAGCGCCTCATGAGGAAATCAATATTTACTTTTTTGTAGTACTAGTAACTGATTGGCCTTGCTCCACTGATTGTGTGGACCCTGTATTCTATTTCTGGTATACTTAGTACTTCGCATGATGTTTTCTGATTAGTTAACATACGTGTGTTTTAGCCTTCTGGAGAGTGTGGACTGCTGCTGGAAGTGGTGGTCGTGGTGTCATAGGTAGTCCCTTTTTCCATGCTTTCTTTTCTTTAGTCCCTTTATTGTCTACTGAGCTCAAAGTCTAGTAACGATCAATTACACTGCAGGTGTACTTGAGGCAAACTTCATTGAACCAGCTCATGATAAGCAAGACTTCGAGCGGACAACACTTCTAGCAAGACTTGAGTCGCATTAGTTCAAATGCAGAAGGATTACTGGTCCGCTTTTGTTATCATTTGTCTTCATTCATCTTTTTCCCTTTATGCATAATGATATATTGATAGCAAGGGTAATATTTGGATGGGGCTACAATTCCTACCATACCATTTCCTGAGATCATTTTTTGATCCACAGAGCTGTTAGGATGCCCACACTGCCTGTTTAGTGGCCAGATCATGGCAATATAGAGTGCAAAACAAAGGTGCCAATTTTTTTACTGTGCCAGGCGAATTCAAAAGTCCCTTAGTACTGCTTGTTTGGGCATCTTTCGGAGACAGTTGTATGAAGTATACTGATTCTCAACATTGCTTTTCCTCTGTTTTCTTTCTGATAGGTCTGGGAATGCTCATCGAATAGGGTATGTTAAAAACCACGATCTGGCAGAAACTCGAGGCAGATGGAGGTAAATAATGCCTGTGATTACGAGATATAGGGTGAAATTGCAGATGTTTGTGTGTTGTGATTTGTTGAGAGCATTTTAGCTTACTATGTACACACTTAATTGCTAGTTAGGAACTTCAGAACTTGTTGACTGGCGATACTTCTTTGAAGTGATGAAAAATAAACTAGTGTCTTAGGTCCTGAACTTTTGGCTTTCTTTCTGCTTCCTTTTTTCTCGTGCAAACACACTTGTCCTCTTTTGGTTCTTCAACTTTCATATCTTATTTTTTTTTTGGTCGTTTGGATCAAGCAGTTGTATGATTCATCTAAAGATGTGCCATTCACATGTGGGCTCGCAGACCTACCTGTTTATGACAAAGGTTGCTATGCCAGACCATTGAAACGGTGTGGTTTGAAAATAAGCACTGATCCAAACTTAAAAATTTCAACATCATTCCATTTATAAAATATAACTAGCAAATATGCCGTGTGTTGCAGCGGGAGAAAAAAGCTATCAAACATTAATGTGAAACAATTGAAAAGATATAATTTATTTTTATGATAACTATGGCGTCCATAATATAAGTTAACATTGGCAATAATATGACAATGCTCTTATGAATTCTCAGTATTGAATTAAAATACAATTTCTTCTTATAAATAAATCATAACTTCAATTTTTATACTACCCATGTGTGGTAGAGTTAAATATCGAATCATTGACTTACTTTGATGACCTATAAAGATAGAAATGTTTACCGTAAAATATATCTTAACTTTTTTAATACTACATATATGCTAATGAGTTAAATAGCGAGTCCCGTGATTTTCTTTGAGAACCCATTAAAATATGCAATTTTGTCTTTGATTAAAGTTGGCAATGAGTTAGTTGTTGTCGTGTCAAGTATTGGTCCTGGTCAATCCCCTCGCTCGCCAGGTTTCACCTAGGCGACGCTCAAGGCGCTTTTAAAGCTTCTAGGCGATGGCCCTCCGCCCGCCAGAGGGGACAATGTCATCAACATATAGAGCGCCAGTACGCAGCCTCGCCCATGGTGGTAGATAAACAGGATTTATCTGACTTGGCTCCACAAAAACCCCGCGCTGACACAAAGAAAGCAAAGAATCCGAGAGTGCCACGCCCGAGGGCCTCGCTTGAGGCCGAGAGAGACTTGTTGAGCCGGCGCACTGTATGTTAGACGAGAAGAGTCAACAAAACCCCGGCCGGCCGACCAGAGTAGATCGCTCCCAGTAAGGCTCCCATGCAGAAGGCATTTTGACATCCAACATGCACCGCCGAGCGAAAGAAGAGCCGCTGAGAGCACCGCGGCGACGGGTGGCCGTGGCTTGATCACCCGGCCAAGGTCCATCAGAAGTCAACTCCGCGCCGAGGTGGAAACCTGGCGAAGAACCCAGCGAAGCCTTGTACCGCTCCAGACCCACGTGCCCCGCTTCCGATTGTGTGTCCGTGATCCACTTGTTCAGACGGCGTTGGCGCTGGCGCAGGGGCACCATCCTGCAAGTTCCGTTGGCGAGCAGGTTTCACCCTCTCCGCTGTACCGGCGCCGCTGAGGGTCCGACAAGCACGCGCCGCGCAACGCAGGTGCGCCGAGAGACCGGGTTAGTCGCCGGCACAGCGCAAGAGCCCGACCGAGTACCCGCGCGCCGTCAAATTTATATCGTGAATACAGCGACGGGTCGCGTGAAGCGCCGCGGGTGGTACACCGGGCGACACAGCATCGCAGCTGGGGACGCGGCGGTGAGGGCACGAGAGAGGAGGCTGGAAATCGTAGTCGGTGTCACTATGAAGGAGACACCCCACCGGTGGCGACCAATGACTACCGGGCCGGGCTAAGGAGAGGCCACCCTCGTGGCGAGGTGGCGGACCATCGGAGCCCTACCGGGTAGATGCGCATCGCTTGACGAAACGCCCGGTGTAACTGCACTGCTGGGCGCCGCGATCCAAAGGAATGGACATCGGCATCCTCGGGCCCACGGTAGGGGCCTACGGAGGGGTGAGGCCACCGACGGCACAAGGTGCCGAGTCGCGCGGACCGGGGCAGCGAGCCGACACACGTTGAAGGTGACCTCGCAGAAACAAAGAGGGTCGGGCGGGACACATCTCAAAGAGGTCGAGGTTCTGGAGTGGAAGCCGGGTAGGTGGTGGTGGTGGAGAAGGGGAAGACTGACTCATCAAACACCACATGGCGAGATGAGGACCCGGACAAAGAGGTGAGATCAGCAGCACTAGTAACCCTTGTGGTCTGAGAGTACCCGAGGAAGACACACAGGGTGGTCGTGGGGAGCAAAGGGCAAATAGCAGTTAGTAGCACGCACACCCAAAGACACGCAGGTGCTCAGAGCGAGGTGTGCCGAAAAATGGCATGGTGTGGCGTGGGAGTTGGGGCGCGCGTGCAAAATGGAAGGAAGATGCTTAAGAAGGTAGGTGGAGGTGTGAAGACTTCCCCGCCCAAAAGCGTAAGGTGAAGGGACGCCGGAGAAGAAGGGTGCGCAGGACGCCGCTCGTGGTACGGATCATGCGCCCGCCTTTGCCGTTTCGGGAGGAGGTATACGGACAAGACATTTTTGAGCCGAACCCCATGAGAAAGGAAGAAGGCCCTGGAGGTGCCGTTGTCGAACTCATGGCCATTGTCACACCGGACGGCCTTTGATGGTACAAAATTAATTGAGTCGACACGCAGCGGTAAAAATGGTGAGGGAGTGGGAAAAGCCTCCCACTTTGCATGCAAAGGAAAAGTCCACGACACGCGAAAAATCATCAACCACCACCAAATAGTATTTATAGCCGCAGTTACCGATGACAGAGATAGGTCGCAATGTATAAGATCAAAAACATGAGCCGCGGTGAAGTGAAGAAGAAGAAAAAGGAAAACGAACATGGCGGCCCAGCTTGGCACCGATGACACAAATGCTCATCGTGGAGCTCGAGTACATCGAATGCCTGAGCTACACTAAGTCGTGATCAAGGGCCACATCCAGATGGCCGAGACGGCGGTGCCAAGTAGTAGAGGAGGTAGTGGCGGTGAAAGCAAAACTGACAAAAAGGTCGGGCGATTGACGGGAAGAAGACGCCGAAACCGAAGAGTGTAAAGGGGACCCATGCTGTCACAATCGAGCAAAGGACGCCGTAGCCAAATCCTTCACAAGAAGACCGTAAGAGTCAAACTCAACCGTATCAAGAATTGTCACCGTGAAACGGCGAATAGAATGGAGGTTATGGACCATGGAAGGAGCAAGAAGAACGCCGAAGAAGACGAAAAAGAACCATGAGCACTCGGCGGCACCCACGGATGTGACAAGAAGACACGACCCATTTGGGCACCATGATGGACTAAGGAAGAGAGTGGAAGGAGGGGCTTAACACGAGAGTACACCGTGGTCCGGAGTGGTGTGGTACGTGGCCCCCCGAAGTCGGCGACCCACTCTGGGCCCGCAGGAGGGGTCGAGCCGCGGTGTTGTGGTAGGCACCCAAGGCCGCTAGGTCCCAACCGACCGCCCCGGGCGAGGCACCGGAGGAGCCCAAGCGGACGCCCAAGAGGGTGTCCGGGAGGGTCCGCCCCACGGTTCGGTAGGGAGTACCCCGAGGAGCACCAAAGAACATACGCCGGGCGGACGAGGCGCCGCCGGAGTCGGCAGTTCGGAAGGGCCACATCGAGATGCGCCCCACCACGGTGCCGGAGAGTGGGGCCGTGGTGCACCCCGAGAGCGCCGGGCGTCGGAGTGACCACCGCCACCGCCCACGGTCACCCCTTTGCCGCGCCACGGCGACGGCGGGCCACCACTGCCGCCACCACCACCGCGCCCACCCCCAAATGGCCCGGGAGGAGTGCCGGTGTGAGACATCGCGACGCAAAGGGACGACGGTAGGAGTGGCGTGGCTGGTGGGCGCCGAAAGAGGACAGGTGCTGCCGAGACGCCATGCCAAGCCGAACACCCTGCTGAGATTCTCCATGATGCAAGGTCGTCACAGACCCGCAGGGAAGGCTACCCGAGTGATGATGGTCCCGAGGTGAGCACAGCGGCACGACGGCCGACGGAGGTCGCCCGGGACAAAGGTCCCAAGCTCGCCTTGAGCCGCAGATAGCCTGGTCTCGCGGTCAGATCGCCCCTCGAGCCAGGCTGCCGCTGTGTGTGGAGGTTGGGGAGAAGCCGTGGAGGTCGACTGAGACCCGCCCTGAACGAGCCGTGAGAGGACCATATCGCCCAAGCGCAGCCACGCCATGCAGGTGGCACACCCCGGGTCGCACAGACGTGGTCGCCGAGGCGTAGCGGCGAAGAGTGAGGGGAGGGACCGCGGTCCCGCCGCAAGGACGCCGATTCCGGGCCGAGGATGACCGCGACCAGGGAGGCGGATGCTCTGGTCACCACCGACCCGTAGTGAGCCGAGCCATTCAGCCGTCACCGGTCGCGGCTAGGGGACCACACACAGGTGACGCACACGCGGCGCGTGGAGCGCCCCTTCCCCACCGCTGCGCCGCACCGCGAGTGAGGCAAAGTCTCCCGCCGTCTGGAGCGGCGGGGGGGAGGAGAAGGTGCTCCAGCCTGCGGTGGGGCAATTGGCAGCTAGGTGACACAGTCAGCGGCGCCACAAGCACAGTGACGTGCGGCCTCCCATGATGAAGCCGTCGCCCTCTGCAGACGCCCGCAGCGGCGTAGGGGCGGCTGGTGAGAGCGGAGGCGTGTGGAAGCCGTGTGCTGGCGAAGGAGGTGGTGCAGGGAAAATGGGTGGCCGGTCCCGCGCACTCACACCGGCTCGGGATCGCCACCGAGGAGCCCACAAAGGGCATAGGCCATAGCCGTCAGGGCCACTTTGAGCACGCAGCTAAAGGGTGAAGGTGCCACCGGGTACCGGGTCGGAGGCAACCGACGGTGGTACCCTCCACCTACAAATGTGGGCTGGGAGTGGGCGGTACCTTCCACCCGGCAGGTGCTAAGAGGTGGGCGGCGGCCGGTGGGTGGCGTGGAGCCCTTCTTCCGCACCCATTTCTCCCGACCGGCCCTTCGCTCCACATAGGCCACGCCGGCGCTGGGCTGGGAGCGTGAGGCCGGGCGCGCTTTGGGCCAGCAAGCGGGGGCGCGCTGACCCTCCGCCCGCTGACAGCCCGCCGACGAGGGAGGAGGCACCATCGAGCAGAGGTCCCGCGCGCCCAGAGAAGCGGCGACGCGATAGAGCAAACGACGGTGGTACCCTCCACCCGCCGGGGGCTGGGAGGTGGGCGGCGGGTACCCTCCACCGTTGTATGCCAAGAGGGGGTGGCGGCGGTGGGGCAGGTGGAGCCCCTCTTCCGCACTCCCGGTTTCCCCTGACCCGGCCGCCGCTCCATAGGCCACAAAGGCCGTGGCATCGGGGAGCAGAGGCCGGGCTCGCCCCTCGGCCGGCATGGGTGCCGACCCCTCCACCATGGGATGCCCGCCGCTGACGCAGGGAGGAGGCACCATCGGCAGAGGTCCCGGCTACCAGGAGAGAGAGAAGCTGGCGGGATGGAGTCCTGGGCGCCGCCTCCGGCCCCGTGTGTGCTGCGTGGGGAGCGTGGGGAAACCGGAGAAAGTAGTGGGGAGCAGGGGAGGGAGGCTGCCGGGCCGCCATGGCGGCACCGGGCGGTGGGGCGTGTGGCTACAGTGGAAGGAAGGGAACAGGAGGGGAAGACCAGGTCGATACCCATGTAGAAAATAGATTCCTCAATAGGGCTAACCCTAGAAGGGTAGCAATAGTTGCTGCATGGGCCTAGCCTCATGGGCCTAGCCTCATGGGCAAACAAACACATCAATACTCCAACAGATATTCTCTGATTTTTCGATGGCAGCTTTCATCTAGGGTTACACTGACATTATATGGTATATGCATACAACTTGGACATATATTTTTATTGAGCTTAAGGATTTCCAACCCTATTTTCATGCCCGCTTGTGATTTTACCCCTCATTTTTTTAACTTTGTGATTTTACCCTTGTAATTTTGAAACGAAGGAGGACTTTTGCCCCTGGTCTGTTAGAACCCTATAATGGTGTTAACTTTTTGCACAAATGGACAACTTTGCCCATGCTTTGGGTTCTCAGTTTGTTATGTTCCCGCGGTGTTTTACCCTATTTTGGGACAACAATCTGTCATTTTTGCACAAAAACTTTTAGAAAATTTTAAGCAACATTTCAAACTAACAATCCACATAATCCAGATCCATGCAACTTGTCATCGCGACTACCACAACAAAGCCAACATGATATCCAAATGACATGCCAAACACCAACATATAGGTCTAAAATGACATGTCAAAACAAAAAGGGAGCTACTGTTTAGTGAGTTCTCTAGGCAACTAGCAGTGAGCTGCTATTCAAGCATTGAAACCTAACAAAAAGTAGCAAGCCTCCCTAGTAGTTGTTCCTCTTCCACCTTCCTCTTCCCCTTCCCGCACTTTGCACTTTTTATATGAAAAAAAGAGTAGAGTTATATTAGTAAATTTACTAAAGTATGTAGTAAAAGAGAAGTAGTGTTGATTGTCTTACTTTATCTCATTGTTTACCTCTCCTGACTCTCTTCTTCTTCCCCTTCATCTTCCACTCCTAGTTACAGTACCACTTGCACTAGCACTTTCACTTGGTCTTAATATTTGAAGAAAGCGTTTCAGCTGCCTCGCAAGCACGGAGATGCGGGCCTCGTGAATACGGAGAAAGGGTAAAGGCCTTAGGGCATTTTTATCTTTTGACCGCCCTGTCTTTTTCTTTTTTATTTTTTAGCCATTTAATATAAGCAGTCTCAACGTGTTAGAAAAGAGGGTAGATAGAGGTTTCATTTCATCATTTGGAAAAAAAAGGAGGGTATAAATGGAAAGTTAGAAAAATGAGAGTAAATCACAAATTGGAGTTCAAAATAAGGGAAAAATCACCAAAACCCCATATTTATTTGGATTAGATTGATAATTAACAAACTGCCCAAGCTTTCATGTCATGGTTTGATTAGTCGGACCATCCGGGCTGATATAGGTTGTAACAAGATCACATTTTATTCATAACTAGAGCAAATGCCCGCGGTGTTGCAAACAGGTTTTGCAACAGGATTTATATATTGTGTCATTTGCTTTGTTCTAATACGTTTTAGAAATGAAACTCCATATTTTGTTGGACATATGCTACCTAGTTAACTTGTAATGCTCATGAATTCAAGATAATTAAGTAGTTATGATTTTAATCTTTTAACTATGAAAGGTGAAACAACTTTATAATTGCAATGCAGTTCCTCACACCGACCAATTGATCGAACCGGCGTAGACCTCGCCGCCTTGAGGTCGATCCTTACGCACGACATTGACGCATCGAGAAATAGCAGACATGATATTGTGGAGTGAGTTTGTAAAACGGATTGAGATTACGCGACAAAGCAAAGGGGTTAAGAGCAGCTTGGACCTGTTGGCGATTCCAAAATGTTACTGACCTTGGGCTGTGTAATCCTGCGCCGCGACGCTCGCGACGCCGCCCAAGCCGCCACAGTTTTCTCGCCGAAGGAAGGAAACTAGACAGTTTTGCACATGCACCAGGGCTGATTGTGCGCAATTGGGGTTAGACGCACACATGGATGGCGGAGAAGGTTCGAGGTAGGGGATGCCGTGGGACGCCAACCAGGGTTAGGGGTTTAGCATCCGCCGGGCTTACATCGGCGCTGCCTTTTGAGTCGGAGCGCCCAATTTAGAAGCCAAGCAAAGTTACGCTCGCATGAAAAGCACCAAAGCGAAAACAGGCAGGCAGAAAAAAAGTTGGAAAAGTAAACCGAGTATGGAGAGTAATGGAGCGCGGGATGCGGACACACCAAGGAAAAGCTCGGCAGACGGAAAAGGTGGTGGACAAGAAATTCTCTCTTTATTAGTAGGTATAGATATAGATTAAAAATTATACAAAACAACTTAGTGGTGCAAATACTTACTTATTAGAAAGAATAAAAGGTTAAGAAGACAAAAACATATAATATTACATCTATAATTTATTTTTGATTTCATGTTTATAAGGAAAAAAGGATATAATTGTGAAAAAGATGAAAATAAAACGTATGTCAGGATGAAACCGGAAAAATGTAGCAGCAGCAGATATAATTAATTGGCGACAGAAAAAGGAAAACATATCAAAGCAACAGGTAAAAACTGTCCGGAGTGTGGTTGGGGCTGTATTAATGGCTAATGAGGAGCATCGGTTGTGGACCCTCGGCAGGGGCTCGAGGGCTCTCCTCTTGACTGCCCATCTCCTAGGCGATTAGTTCCTGGGAGTGCTGTGGGTCTCGCTACCAGCTTAGTTGCTTCTATGCCTTGGCTGCTGTAGCTTGTGTTAGGTGTGTGTGTTGTGTTGTGTTGGGGTGTCTTGTAAGTCTGGGGTTCTTATACCCCTTTTTTCTTCTTAATACAATGAGACGAGGTCTCCTGCGTTCTTCGAAAAAAAAATCTTTGAGGGTTAAAAATTTTTGAATGGATTATCTTTTGCCATTTTTGAGTTTGCATTAAATCTTTTTCCTATTCATGCTCTATCAGCACGCTTAGTCCAATGAGGGAAAAAAATCCAATAGTAACCTTCATAGAAATACAATTTTGTATGACATCTTTATCATTTTATTTTGAATTTGTTTTACATCTTGATATGATAATTGTATCTTGAATAACCAACAATTGTATGACAATTATCTTTCCTATTTTGGACAGAAGATTCTCCTGAAAAAACACAGCAAGTGCAGAACCATCACCTTATCATTCTGGGAAAGGGTACACACAGGCAAAAGACTTGAATAATAATACTAAAAAAGGGTGGTAAGGCAAGCACATCATTTGGTATTCAGCAGAGAGCTGAGAAGTCTGCAAAGGACTAAACGATCTACCAAATCAATACTGCAACGGGCTGTCTGATAGTGATAATAGTGATTCTGAGTTTATCGGCACTTCGAGGTCAGGATCCAACACTGTGAACAGAAATCAAAAATTGTTTCAAAATGGCAGTACTGGTTTTACAACACCTCAATCCAGTGGACTAATAGAAAGAGAGAGGTTCAGAACTAAATCTCAGCCATTGGTAATTTCCTTTTGCTAATATTGGATTATACTGACCTATGTGCTTAGTTTGTTATTCACAAATGATAACTGAACCATGTTGTGTTAGAGCATTATGATTTATGCATCTTTAATGAGTCTTTAATTTATTTAACCATGTTCTATGCCTTTTGTTAGAATATGCGCCTGTAAGAGGTTTGGGCTTGGCGCCAAGCCCATGAGGCGTGGACAGCCTATGTTTAGATGGTAGATTAGGCAAGGATCACCGTTGATTGGGTGTTTCTATAAACCCTAGTGATCCTTGCCTATATACATGTACCCTGTACCCTTGCCATCTAATACAATCAATTATCTCGCGGATCAATCTCTTTTCGTGGTATCACGCTAGGTTAGATTCTTCCATTGCCAACCCCCACACGCTGCCTCCTTCAGCTGCGCCGCGACCCACCCCGGCCCGACCGCCATGGTCGGCCGACACGCGGAGTAGGCCAAGGAGATGCCGCTGCCGCCGCGTGAGAAGCGTGTTGTTGCTGCCCTTGCCGTGCATTCCACACCAGGAGGTCACGCTCGCCATGGATCGTGGATGCGCCACCAAACACGTCACACCCTCGCCACACGCAGCATGAGCGCCGCCGATCTCTTATTGGCTCCGACGGTGCCTCAGGCGGCCGACCTACGCCGGGGCCGCCATACGCACCACGGCCGCCGCTTCCTTCAACTCCACTCCCAAAGTTGTCGCCGCCAAGAACATCCGGAACCACGCCACCACTATACACGCCGTTGACCTGAACTTCAACCGGGCGGGCGCACCAATCACCTCCTCATCCTCGACAAATTCTCCTTCTCGGTCATGTGCCCGAGGACGATGCCACCCTCGTCTCTCCCGATGGATCGGCGCGTTAAATCGGGATCGTCACCACACGGCCAATCGAGCGACCCGCAGGCGAGATCATCTCGCCGTGGCTCCCACCGCGCAAGACCATGCCTCGCCAGCTCCGAGTAGCAGCGGTTCGGCAAGCGCAAGGCGCCTCCATCCACCTCGAGACGCGAGGTTGCCGCAACTTAGTTGAGGGGCTTCTCCTCGTCATCGACTCATCGCCAGTCAAGAAGATGGCCAACGATTCACGACCCCCCTCGGCGAGGTCGCCACCGAAACCACACACCCTTTGTCCGGTGTCATCCGTAAGGGCCCGAACGAGCCGTTTTAGCCACGTTGGGACACATCTTCGCCATGCTCGTCCTCCCTTCCCTCCTTCCTTTAGAGGCCCGTGGCGAATCCTCATCCTTGAGGAGCTCTCCATGGAGAACCGTATGAGGTAAGCCTCCTTCGCTATAACGCTGGTCACCTCCTCGCCCACTTTGCCCTTCGACACCTCCAAGGCCATTCTGGTGTAGCCTTAGGCAACCATTTTTGCAAGAACAATCCGCCGGAATAAGCGGGAACGGGGCGCATTAAAGGAATAGCGGCGGTGGAACCTCTCAAAGAGCTTTGCACCCCTCGCTGCCCTCGGCAGGCAATAAAGCAAGCCGCCGCAGGCAACCACAACATACCGTCTATCCAGATGTCGCTGGGGGTCCTCGGGCCCACCCATGGTGCCCATCCCCGTGCCTCCACACCTCCAATCGCCGGCTCCCTTGGGATCCGACGGCCTCTCTTCAAAGACGCACGACGCCAAGAACACCCCTCCCTTAGTTCCTAACGAATGGTATTTCACCAAAAGCTACTTCCCACATGACATCTTCGCCCTCCTTCCTTTCACATGTTCTTTTTGCAAATGTAACCCTATATTCCTTCATCTATTGTCATTGGTAATGGCTCCACCGTACGGCCCACCGTCCAATTATCTCCCACTTTTACGCCTTAATAATGTTCTTGTGTCACCACGCATTATTAAGAATCTTATTTCGCTCGCCACTTTTACCACCGACAATAATTTGTTTTGTTTAGTTTGACCCCTGCTGGTTGTTCTGTGGAGGTTCTTCCATCTCGGACCCTAGATCAGGCCGCTATACCCTCTTCGTCTTCCACCAGCACACTTACTTGTCGCCCGTGCATCCTCCCCGCTTATGGCATCGGCAGCTAGGCCACCCTTGTCATGAGGCATTATCTAAGCTTGAGTGTAGTGTGTCATGTTCTATTCAGATTGTTCAAATTTGTGTCATGCTTGTGGGTTTTGGGCGCCATGTTCGTACGCCCTTTCATGTGTCCACCTCTCTCGTGCGTCTAGCAAGTTTGATCTCATACATTGTGATTTATGGACCCCTCCGGTTTGTCGGAGATTAGTGGTTATAAATACTATCGAAGTCATACTTGATGATTGCACTAATTATTTTGTGGACATTTCCTTTACAACTCAAATCTGACACTTTCAGCACGCTTTTACTCACTTTATTGTCCGCACGTGGCGACAACGAGCCCGAAGTTTGACAATCGCAGCTTCTTTCTCTCGTGGGGCATCCATCTCCGCTTGTCCCGCCCCTACACCTCGCCCGTAATGGTAAAGCCGAACACATTATCCGCTCCATAAATAATGTCGTTTTGCTCTTTTTTGCATCCATGCCTCCATCCTATTGGGTTGAGGCACCTCCATCCTATTGGGTTGAGGCACTCTCATGCCTGTGTTACACGAACATTCGCAAACACAAAGACTCCAATTTTCCACGCCCACCTTTGCCCTATTCGCAAGACACCAAAGATATATCATGAAGTCTTCTGGTTGCAAGTGTTACCCAAACATGTCACCCACCACCCCCTCACAAGCTTGCTCCTAGGTCTGTCCGTGTGTTTTCCTAGGCTATTCTAGTCATCACAAAGGGTATCACCGCCTTTGACCTCTCCACAAACAGAGTCATTGTCCCCGACACATCTTGGATGAAACGACCTTCCTTTTGTCGAGCGCCATGGTCCAAAGTGCTCCCTAGCAGACCCTTAGTTCTCGATGACGATATTGCCGACCGTGTGCTCCCTCTATCCCGCGATCGATGCACAAGTCTTTGTCTGCATCGAACCCCTAACAACTTGGCTGTTGTCTCCAGCGCCCCCGCCACTACCCGTGGCAAAGCTCATGCCCTCGCCTGGATGCCCGACGCCTCGGTGCCGAGCTCTACGGCCCCGCCGTGCTTTAGGACACGGGGCACTTCCGGCGCCACGGCGGCGACCAACCTTGCTTCCCTAGCGCTAGAGCTCTCGCCGGCTCATGTCGACCTTCTTTGATGCGGGTGTTGATTTCCGCTCTTTCGCCCGACGGGTTCTTCGGGCGCCACAGTCGTCGATTCGCTGCGGCGCCTCGGCACCCTGTCCCCATTTGCATCCCTAATGGCGTTGTTGCCATGCCTCCTGTGGCAAACCAACACGCCATGGGGCGTTCGAAGAGCGGCTTCGAATGCTGCCGCCTTCCACGCCGCCTGACTCTCTCCTCCGGCGAAGACTTTTAGCACACCTTTGCCGACCCCAATTGGCGAGCGGCTATTGAAGAAGAACATGGTGCCTCATGTAGAATCACACTTGGGATCTCGTGTCTCGACCTCCTCGGGCCATTGCTTTCAACGACAAGTGGATGTTCAAGCACAAGTTCCGATCCGATGGCTCACTCGAGAGGTACAAGGCGTGTTGGGTTCTTCATGGTTTTACCCCGGCCTGAGGAATTGACTTAGATGATGAGACCTTCATCCGATTGGTGAAGCTTGCTCCGTCGCCGCGGTGCTCTCCTTGGCTCTCTCCGTAGGCTGGCTCCTCGGCGCGTGGTGCGTAGCCGCCAGAGTTCAAAGACTGTGCGTAGCCGGCCCGAAGTTCAAAGATCCAGCTTCGCCCAGACTTTGCTGAAAAGAAGTCCCTCTATGGCCCAAGCGAGCTCCTGCGCGTAAATACGGCCCAGGATGGCCTCCTGTTGTCCATTGGGTTTGTTGAAGCCAAGTCAGACACCTTTGCTGTTCAACAGCTTCCTCACCTGGCCTCCTTCAACGGATTATCTCTGCTCTCGAGCAGGAGTTCACCATGAAAGACCTTGGTGAGCTGCACCATTTCCTTGGTATGCAAGTTCATGGAAGCAAATGGTGGCCTTCTCCACTCTCAGCGGTAGTATATGTTGGACATTCTGGACCGTGCAGGAATGAAAGAGTGTAGGTCGGCTCCACTCGATTGACATCAATCCGAAGGTTGCTATAGCTGATTTGGCCCCAATGTCTGATGCTAGACTTTCACAGCCTTGCTGGAGCTCGAGTACGGCGTTCACTTTCGCGACCGCACATTGCTTATGCAGTTCAATAGGTTTGTCTTCACATGCATGATCCTCGTGAGCCTCACCTTGCAGCCTTGAAGCGGATCTTCGCTACATTCGAGGCACTCTCCGCCCGATCTCTTTGCTGTGACCATCCTCGACGCACCGATCTTGTGGTCTATACCGATGCTGATTGGGCCGGGCTATGCCGTGGTTCCTTGGCGACAACCTCGCCTCTTGGTCCTCTAAGCGTTAGCACATTGTGTCAAGATCAAGTGCCGAAGCCTCCAAGCGCCGGCCTGCTTTATCCAAGATCGAGTGCCGGCTGAGTATCGGGCAAGGGCAGAGGCGCCACCTGGCCGTGGAGCTGCACACCCCCTCTTAGGCGCGCTACATTGGTGTATTGCGACAACATTAGTGCTGTCTACATGACCTCTAATCCAGTTTAGCATCAGCAAACAAAACACAAACACATTGAGATTGATCTCCACTTCGTCGAGGACGAGTTGCAATTGGTGATCTTCGGTTTCTGCATATTCGCATTTCGTCACAAAGATGCGCACATCTTCACCAAAGGGCTTGCCTTCGTCGCTGTTCACGGAGTTCAGGTTCAGTCTCAACTTGCAAAGTGGTTGACGCTTTTTAGACCGAGGGGGAGTGTTAGAATATGCGCCCCGTTAGAGGCCTTGGATCTCGGCGCCCAAGCCCATGAGGCTGGACAACCTATGTTTAGATGGAAGATTGGGCAGGATCACCGCAGTTGATTGGGTGTTTCTATAAACCCTAGTGATCCTTGCCTATATACATGTACCCTATACCCTTGCTCTCTTTCACCTTTACTTTGTGTTCATACACTCTATTTTCTTTGCCTTTTGGCATTACATTAGCTGGGTTAAGTTGTAAAATTTTATGATCTGCGGTGGCCCATACTTTTTCTTGCTGAATCACACATAGCCGACGGACCGCTTGACAACATAATTTACTATTCCCTTTTGTTTCAAAATATAAGTTGCTTTGACTTTTTTGGTCCAAGATGTAACAAAAAGTCAAAGCGACTTATAATTTGGAACAGAGGGATTACTATTTATGCCATACAATTTCATATAAGATTTCTAGAGCAAAAGGTAGACTATCTGATGGAAGATTTGACATATCAAATTCCAAGTGGAGTTAATATTGGATTGATCCCTTATATAGTTGCATGCATAAGGCTGTCTCCAACAGCCAAGGCAAACGGCGACGCAAAAAACATAAAATAACTCGTGAACAGTTGTTTTACCTCCTGAAAGGAAGCTCCAACAGAAGAGGCAAACGCTGAACCTAGTTTGGGTAGGAGGAGAGAGAAGACAAATATAGCTACGTCTCTCTTCTCAACCCGTTTCCTGCACCGTCTCGTGGTGGGCCCCTAGGTGACGAGAAGGAAGGAGGAAGCGGGCTCTGCCCCACCGCCGCCCGGCGAGCTTGCGGCCAAACTCCGCCCGCCCAACCATCGGCGAGGTCCGCTTCGGCCCGACGCCCAGTGAACGTCGCGAGGCTCCGCCCCCACCTTTTCGCGGCGAGCTCCCGCCCGCCTGGCCGCCAGCGGAAGGCAAGATCACTGGCCGCGGAGCGGGAGGAAGAGAGAGGGACGGGCGGCTCCCTGGCAGAGAGGGAGAAAGGGACATTTTTTTATTCAAGGCACGGGTTTTTGGGTAGACTGTTGGAGAGAGTGAGTTTTGGGTGCTTCATCTTTCTACTATGCATCACCGATTATTTGGAATGGTTCTCCAAGTTGGCTACATGCTGTTGGAGACAGTCTAATGCATGCAGTCACCAAAAAAAGAGAGGCTTAATTGATTGCAGGGCAGGATAGCCCCACATGGGTAATGGATGTCAAAATGTGGGTCGTATGTAGTTCGCTACAAGTCATGGTGGAAGGCTAATCTAATTTAGACATCCATGGATTTTGACAAATGACCTAGAAATTCAAATTTTGGTGGGGGACCATCTCATTCTAGTTCATTTTTTTTGAAACTAGATCCATTGGACATCCATGAACATCCAACTTCCACCTAGAGCCTACAAGAGATTCTGGTTAATCCCGATTAATCCGGATCTAGACGTTGGTCTCTGAGTAATGATAATGTGGGCTGATATGTCACATGATTAGCTCACATGCATACATATATGCTAATAGAAAAATGAAAAAGAAAGTAAAAGGTCAGCTTTGCTCTTTGCTGCCAAAAGCTGGCCTAGACAGCCCTCCGACCAGCCTTCGTCAAGAGACCTTCTCTGGCCAGCCTGCGGCCTTCGTCAGGGACCTCTGTGTGGAACCTCAGTTAGGGGGCCTCCGCATGAGACCTTCACCGAGGAGAGGAGCATTTACCTCTCAATCCTGTTCGCTGCTGTTGTCCCAACAGACCCAAAAGTTCAATCTAAGGGCCAAAATGAATGTGTATGGACTTGCAGTAAACTACTTAAAAAGTCTATGGACCTGGAAATCAAATTCATTTAGGGGTTTTGTTTAGAACACGGAAAATATAATTCCTTTTCCTGTGTTTTTCTTGTGAAATTCCTGTGTTCCTGAGAGGTCCTTACTCCTTAGAGTTAATGGACTTTGTGAAACTCCCGCATAGGTTAATGGACCTCTGGTGCATTTAACTCTAAAATTTTTAAGAGCATCAACTTTTTGCATGCCTCATTGCTGCTTGCCTACTTTATCATTACTAAATCTCATATCAAGGTGTCATAATTTTATCTGTCTAATATTTACTGTCCAGGACCCAAAAGCAACAAGTAACGGAGATCTGCATACTATCATGAGTATGAGTCTATTATCAAGCAGTTAAGGGATGAAAATATATCACTAAAGGAAAGGTAAATATCAGCAGGATTCAGCTTCCACTTTTCTTGTTACCGTTGGGCAACAAACATTTACTATATGGCGATGATGTTTGATGAGATTTAATAATCAAACAAAGTTCAAATTTTAAAGCATTGGATACTTTCTTTCCATACTTCACGTTGTGCAACTGTTGGTAAATATGTAGCAATAAGTTTGTGTTAAGGGATTCCTTATTGAATTGGGTTGTGATACCAAGATTCATTTTTTCCTCGAACAACGCAGGAGACCTGTGTGTCATTTCATTAAGAAAGAAAAACGGAGAACAATAGTCTACTCCGAGTACAAGGGAGAAAAAAACTGACTCTACTCGAAAGTACAAGGGAGAAAAAAAAAAACTGACTCTACTCCAGTACAAGGGAGAAAAAAAACTGACTCCTGCACCCAACACTTGAAAAAAGAAACTAAAAAAAAAAAAACATCCCATCACATTAAAACATTTATTAGTTTAGTAAACATTTGACAAAAAGAGAGGACACTAACAAGATTTTCTATAGCTCAAGTTGATCTAACCAAGTTATTAGTGAAAAGACATTTATATAGTCTTTAATTATGTTTAACATTGTTTTATAAGAAGTCTACATATAAGCCTATGTTGCTTTTGAAATAAAAGAGCATTACAACGCTTAAATTAATCAAACTAATAAAAGAGTTGCCTTTTCAAAAGCATGGAACATGTTAAACAACATTGCTAACGGGTAGCTTACGCCGGTGGCGAGAACTAAAAACCAGCAAACTGTCCATGGATGAGCTCGTCGGAAACTAGATCGCAAACTGTCCTTACATCAAACGGCGATGGATCGGGAGAAGCAAGTATACCCGGAAGAGGACGATTTAAGAGGACGACGAGGGCTACCTTGCGGCTGGGCGGGCGAATTTGCCGTGAACGCGACAGGTTGGCCGAAAAGCTCGCTGGAACCCTAGGCAAGATTAACGGCGATAGATGTAGGGAGTTTGGGGCGGTGGCTTGTGAAACGGGCCGTACTTCTGGAACCAGCGTTGAGGGCTTCGCCGGCATATATATATATAGTGTTAAGTTTTGAGGTTGTGGAAAAATTGGCTGCTTTTATAATTTCGGGATTAATTAATTTCGTGAATAAAATGATTCTAGAAAAGCCCAGAATTGATATTTAAGTCGCGAAAATTATTCCGAAATCTCCAAAAATTCGGAAAAAAAACCCAGATACACTTTAGATGAAGATGGACCCAAATAAAGTATTTGGAGCTCATGAAAAGATATATGAGAGGATCTAGATAAAAGAAAAGGCTTATGAAATAGTGAGAAAAAGCTCTGGAAAGGCCGGGAAAAGTTCTCGAAAAGTTTTGGGAGATGGATTGATGAAACTTGATGATAAAGTAATGGTTTAGAACAGAATATAAAGGATTTCGAGAAACATCCAACCAAGGATTGAACTTAGAAATAAAGGATTTGATAGTGGAAAAAGACAGACAGCTGAGAGAGAGAGAAGGTCGCTACACTAACCGCGTTTTGAAAACTTGGCACACTTAAAAGCACCAAACATAAGACAGGTGAAGAATATAAAGGATTGGATAGTAATGCTTGGAAAGCAGCTATTGAAGTGCCTGACTTGGGTATCTTGTTGGGTTTTAACTCTAGCCTACCCCAATTTGCTTGGGACTAACAAGCTATTCTGTTTTTGTTGCAAAACAATGTAGGGATCATGTGTACTTTATACATGCTATATAAAAACTAAATTAATTTTACTTTGACCATCTAGCTACTCCAGTCCATTTGACCATGACAATGTGGTTGTGCTGGAACTACCATACCCACATGCTCACAGTCAAAGTTCCTGGGTCGATGGGGTTACTTTTTAGAAATGTTTTGACAAGGTGGCGATGGGATTGTTCCCACGTATCTGGAATGGGGCTGACATTCCCTAGGATGAGGAACGGGCATTGTTCCACATTCTTAATTATCTTCTAAAATTATCAAAGTTTCCTCGAATGAGGAACTTGACATTGAGCATGCCTGCAATGTATAATGGTACTCCAATTTGTCTCAAAAGATTACAGTAAGGTGCCTCCTTCATGATGTTCTCAGATTATCAAAGGTCGATTTAATCGATGTTGCAAGAGCTAGTGATGGAGCGTGACAAGAACAAGTTTTTGACAGAGAGGGTATGCACTTTTTGTCTTTTCTGCCTACTGTTTTACTCTAACAAATATTGTTGCTTGACCTAAAAAGACTGTATTGTTTGACCCAAAAAAGACAAGAAGCTGTTTATGTCTGTTATCATTATAGTTGTCACTTGTTAGTCTGTTTATATGATGGACACAAATGTGCTTAGTAACCTTTGTTTCCCAATCCACCATATGGATTCATCTTTTATTGTGTTTGGTAAGGTAACCGGCCATTGACATTTTAATTTTATCCTAATTCATGCTATGAGCTATCGTATATTTATGATATGCCTGCCTTTGCTCTATAAAAAATACGTTGTGCTCCTGGGATAATATATGTTGCCGTCACCCTCCTAATTTTCAGGTCGAGGATTTGCAGAGACAACTTGAGTCTGCAACCAAGGAACAAGAAGCGTTGATCGATATCTTCTCAGAAGAAAGGAACCGACGAGACCAAGAAGAGGAGAGCCTGAGGAAGAAGCTGAAGGTGACTGAACAAACTGTGACTGATGGAAAGTCGCAGCACGGCATGAACCTTTTGTTTCTTGCACATCTGAACATTTAACTTATACCCCCTTTGGCAGGACGCGTCTTGCACAATACAGGACTTGCTGGAGCAACTGAATACTGCCAGGAAAGGCCGCAAAGTTTGAGGAAATAAACTAGCACCCTGTCTACAATGGACAGTTTCATTTTGTTGCAACTAGAAAAGTTGAAGCCGTCGGAGCATGCTGTGGGGGTTGGTATATAGCTCCTTGCCGCATTGTCTTGGTTTAGAGTTGCGGGTTAGCTGCATCTACAAAGCCCCAGGTCGTTTGGAGCATGCCATGTATAGCCAAGCAGTAGTGACCACTAAAGGACACGTTATGTTTTATATCTGCAGGCAGCAGTTACTCTACAGGAATCAACTTGCGTAGTTATCTTTTCATTATGTTACATCATCTGTCGATTACTTTAATTTTCTGTGCGCTCGTTGTTGGCATGGGCTTCGGGCATGCTACTACCAGTTGGTCATGGTTAGTTTGAAACATTGGGTTACAGGCAAGTCATGGATCTTCTTCCTTCTATTTTTTGGTGGGAGCATGTCATGGATTTGAGTAGTACATAAACACATGCAAAGTGCTCGTACGGGAAAGCAACGCTAGTCGCTGGATGATACGGAATTTGCAGTTCACACTAAGATCTCAGAACGTACACTTGGTTTTGCACAGTACAAATTCCTTTGTCGTACAGGTTTTGCATAAAGATGAGTAACTGGTCAATCCTACGTGCTTCGACTACACAGATATGAAAGGGTTAGGAAGAACTTACAGTATGGCAAGCGAAAACATTGTTATTTATTCTATACTAGCAAATATGCCCGTGTGTTGCAACGGGAGAAGAATAACCTAAACATTCATGAAAAACGATAATTATATAAACTTTAAAAGCTATAGTTTATTTTATGATAATTAGGACATCCATGATATATGCAAATGTTGGTAATAGTACAACAATGTCCTATAAGTCTGTAAAAAAGCAACTTGCGAGTAGGTCGGCAGGAAACGTGTTGCACCTGGCCTCGCTCCATCCAAATCTGAATCATTACTCATTAGCACATCGCCGTGTCTAAGATGGGCATCTTAATTATGATGAAGGGGAATTAACGCATGAGGAGGGGACAATCGTAATCCTGGAGCCGTATGGATGCTTCGCGGCTAATACCAGGGATGATTGATCATGTCCAAAAACAGACTACCTGCAAATACACTTTACAACTCTCCAGATTTTTCAATTGCGATCGTGTGATTTATGCAGTCACTTGCGAGCTCATGATGGGAAGCTGGAAAGCTCGGGACCAGGGGGCAGGCGATATCTTACCGATGGAGACGGCCACATGGAGCCTGCTAGATACGCCGTCCTCGGTCCTAGAGCTCGCCGCTCGTAACAGCCAAACCCTCAAGTCAATTGTGCCATGCAGGCCAAGCATTGGTTGCGCGACGAGACAACCCTGCTTCTCTCAGTCCCAGCCAGCTCTCGTCAACGCTGACCGGTGGCCGGGTTGCCGTGGCGAGCGCGTACGGTGACAAAGCGAGCCGATGGGTGTCCGTGTGCGTGCGTGCGGTGTAGCGCGTACCACAGCTGGGGTGGTTGCGAGGGCAGGGTGCAGCCGTGGGCGGCCTGCCAGGCCGACGCGGGACAGCCCGGCCCATCGGATCGCATTACATCTATGTATAGTACGTATCTTATAAGGACCGTGGGAGCGACCAGGCGAGGCCGTTTTTTGGTTTTGATCCAGACCGGACTGCGGGAGACACACGGAGAAGGCAGACGGAAATTTTGGTGGACAAGAAATTTTCTCTCTTTATTAGTATATATATACTAGGAAAAGTGCCCGTGCGTTGCAGCGGGTGATGGGTAAATATGATATCAGTACCATCGATTTAAAGCGCAATGGCTAATAATATGTTTTTGTTATGAAGTTTGACGCGATAAGTATCTTATATCATGTTGTTGTGTATTATTTGACACATGACAAAAAGTGTAGCCCTTGTCAAAAGGAGTTTGTAATAGCAAGATTGTTTTAGTATTTTTTTGATTGTTTTGATTTTCTATTATTTATAGAAGTCTTAAATGATTTAAAAGAAAAGAAAACAAAAAAAGAAAGAAAAAAAATTATGCTGTGCGGACGGGCCATGATCTTCGGCCCAGCTCACGGCGTAACCGACCAAGAGCCTGGTGTCCCTGGGTAAACGATAGGTCCATGCGTACAAAAAGAATAAGAAAAGGAACCCTAAATTCTTTGTAAAACTGTTTAAGCCCTAATTTATTTGTCTTTGGTATATTTGCATCCGGAACACTATTATTTATTTCTAATTCCTTTTGTCCTCTTCCTTTGATTGTGAGAAAGGTCGGAGGCAGCCCAGTATGGACCACTAACTAACGTTCTCCTCTCGAGGTGCTCTTCCGAAATTTGAGGCCAAAGCTTTGCAAATAGTTTTTCAACCCGACGTGCCTCAAATATAAAAAAGTTGCGTCAATGGCCCAGGCTCAAAGATGGTTCAAGCCGGTATGGTTCAAGGTTGGTAGCCCACCCCCTCGCATCTTGTAGTCGCCTCTTGTACTCGCCTCCACTGCATCTCTACTTTCCTTTTTCGAGGTGGGACTAAACAGCTCCGATCTCCCGCACCGCGATCATGGCGACTTGTTGTGACTTGGTCTTTGGGCTCGCTATATCCTTCATGGGCCCTCCGTCGGTCATCATGGGATTGGCTGGCCTTTCGATCATCATGGCCCTGGGCTTACAAAACTGTGGCGATGGGCAAAGAAAAAAAGGCCCTGTAGAAAAAGGAGGTGAAAAGCCGGTGAAAAGCCCGGTGAAAAGGAGGTGGGACTGAAATTTTCTCTCTTTATTAGTAGGTATAGATATAGATTATAGAAGAGATATGTAATAAATACATCTCACCATATGAGCATGTTTAGTATTACTATCTAAAGATGCAGTACTAACTAAAATATGCCACCACAAGAGCATCTTCAGTGCAGTACTCCCTGTTTTTCGAGGCTTGCTCGTTGAAATCCTACACTATTTCTAAATCATCTCAATCCTTTCAAAACTGTCTTACTCTTAATCACATGGAACTGTCTTACAATAACGGCACAGAGAAGGGAGTTAGGCCTTAGGTTGTGCTAGAATAGAGGGAGCCCAAAGAAGACAAGGCCATAGCTTGCGCATTAAATGCTCTCTGGCGCTCGGGATTCCCGCTAACACCGGGGGTGTTTAGTTGGTGAAATATTTTGAGTTTGGCTACTGTAGCACTTTTCGTTTGTATTTGTTAATTATTGTTCAACCATAGATTAGCTAGGCTCAAAAGATTCGTCTCGCACTTTTCAGTCAAACTGTGCAGTTAGTTTTTTGTTTAACTATATTTAATACTTCATTTGTGTGTTAAAAGATTTGATATGACACGTACTGTAACACTTTTTGGGTTCACTTTTTATGAAGTGAACACACCCACCGCTAGATTCCTGCAGGTCGATCGGATAGGGGTCAAATTCCCCCACGTCATGATAATCACGCCTTGGGAATGATCACTGTGCCGCGATCCTTGCCTCAACCTTTGTTTCAACCACTAATAGACTCCCTTGCACTGTCATCTCACGAGCCGTAACCCAGCACCTCGGGCTCAACTGTAGCCATGACGGTGCACTCTCGGATATTGTTCCCCGGGAGCCCAGGAATCATTACCGGAGCCCTGTGGAGATGTAATAGCAGTAAAACGCAGGCCTCGGCATTCGTTACCTGAGCCTCGGCTTCAACCCCGGCAGCATCCACATCCCCTCGGTAGCCAACAACAAGCCTCGAGGAAGACCCTGGTGGAGCGCCACCGCCCTTGAGAGGCCCTCGGGGTCAAAGACATAGTAGCCACAAGTACGCCTGATATGATGGCCACGTCATCAACAGAGAAGCAGGCGCCACCCCCTCTACGTCGGGTACAGACAGGACATCGACCATAACCTCACCACGTTGCAACTGGAGGGGTCTACAGGGCTCAAACACATTCTCTCCATCGCATAGAAAGACATGTAACTAGAAGCTCACCCTTGATGCCTATAAAAGGGAGAGCTCGGAGTAGAATAGGCATGTCAAAGCACTTCATGCCTTGGCTTCGCATGATATTGGCATTCGCCTCAATCAACACCACCTCTACACCGAGACTTGGGGCACGCTCCCTCTCTCAACCGCTAGTATTCCCGTACAACGAGCACCCCGGTGCAAGATAATACAAGATCTCCACCCCGAATGGACGTAGGGCATTTGTTGGCCCGAGCCAGTATAAATCCTATGTGTTCTTCTTGCATCACCATTCAGATCCGGGAACGCGCAACATTACTAGTTGATTGTTAGGACCACGAGTCCAAACACCGACAGCTAACGCGCCAGGTAGGGGACGCTGCGCGTCAATCACCTTCCCACAAGGTTCTAGATGGCTAGCGGCGGCCACCATGTTCCGCCGCTGCCGCTGGCCACAATGATCTGGTTTGGGAGCCTAGAGTTCATGTCCCTCGGCCACGAGTATGACATGGTCCTCCTCCCACCTAGAGCTCTGAGCAGTTCTAGCCGGCAAGACAAGCGGCAAGTTCAAAAGTTTTCAGGGCCATAGTGTTCGGCTGCCATCATGGCACGACCACATCAGCCATTGGCGTCGGCGTGGCAAGTTTTGGACTTTTGGTACGTGTTAGAGCATCTCCAACAGTTTGACACAATTCACTTGGCAAAAATAGAATTTTGCCAACTCTACAAAAGTTTTGCCAAGTGAAAAAAAAAGTTTGGCATAATTCACTTGGCAAACTAAAGAAAACTTGCATCAGGAACCCTGAGAGAAACAAAATTGTGTTTCCATCCTTTCTGCCTCTGTGCGCTATTGGATGCGCGGAGCGGCGGCACGCGCATATCTGCGCGGTTTGGTCCGCCAAATGCCAAGTCTCAATAATTTGCCAAGCCAAATGCCAAACGGTTGGAGAGGGCAATTCACAGATTTTGGCAAAAGTATAGAATGCCAAGTCCAAATGCCAAACGGTTGGAGTTGCTCTTAGCAATAGATTAGGGAACCATATAGTCACTTCTATAGTTCGAGGACATGGATGGGAGGTCCCCAGTGTTGGAGTAGCCCTAAAGCGAGCCACCCCCTATAGGACGAAACTCAACCACAAGCAGATACGAAATTGGAACTCTCTTTCTATTAACTTCACTTGTGTGCTTTACAACCCCCAACTATGCTTATTTATAGGAGTCCATAGACTTTTACATGACCATAATACCCCTCTACCTACTCCGCTTCTAGGGGCATCCCGCTTGACGTCCGGGGCCTCGTGGTCCTTTTTCCGCCGTACGGCCCTTCCTGCCCGCGCCAAGGACCACTCGCCGCCGACCAGATCACCTGTGGAGCAAACAGAGCAGACGGCCAAAGGGGAGGTCTTTCGGCATCGTGACCGAAAGCCTTCCCTTTCGGTAATCAGGATCGAAACCAATGCCTATCGGCTCCCAGCCCGATGCCCCATCCTATTTGCGCCTAACCGGGTGCCATAACCTTCAGTGCTTCTGACCGAAATTCAGCAACTCCGGCGTCCTTGATCGAAGAGGTGGCCCCCCCAGTGCCCCTCTGCCGAATCACCTGGCTTTCGGTCCGGGGGGCCGAAAGCTGACGCTTTCGGCGAGGTTCCCTGCGCGTCCTTGCGTCTTCAAAGGGAGCCATCGGCCTCTTGACTCCCTTTAATTTGCCTCTCAGGCCGAATGCTTAGGTCTTCGATTGAGACCAACCGAAAGCCTAGAGATTCGGCTATGCTGAACTCGTCTCGACTCTATGTGTCCTACAAAACCTGACTCTGCCACCGAGGTAATGCGGGACCGAGAGTAGGGGGTGGCAGTGGTCTGGTCTCCCCAACAATAGCCCCTCATGGCTAGGCGTGAGAGCTTTCGGCTCACTCCGGCCGCGATCATTCGGTCCCTTAAGAAACCCCCTCAGCGCGCGGAATGGAGGCGTTTTTTATAGGCATTTGCTATGTGTTTCCTTATTTTTATTTATTTTTATTTTTATTTTATTTGATGAGTTTAATTAGCCGTTTCGTCGAAGCTGAACCGTCGCCCCATCGGTTTGTGTGCCCCTAATAGCAAGATAGGACAACTCCTCGATCGGCGAGCCCCTTAGACCTATATAAGGAGGGAGGTCGACAGCGGTGTGCCGGCACCCCGCTCTAGCTTTCATTCTCGAGCCCCTCTGCTTTCAGCTCTCGCGGCTTTCCGCTTTCGGTTCTTCGCCGTCTTTGGGTTCTGGTCCTCTCCGCGCTTCGTCTTTGAGGTAAGTTAGATTTAACCTTTCGGTTCACGCTTTAGCTTCGGTTCTCTTGGGCGCCCTTGTTTTTGTTTCAGCTCCTTTTCGTTTCCTATTTTTGTACCTTAGGTTCGTTGATTACTAGATGTCGAGTTCATCCGCTTTGGGCTCTGGTTCATCTACGCATCAGGTTCTAGCTCGGTTTCGGGCAGTTCCTCGGGTTCTGGTTCATCTAGAGGCGGCTCAGTTAAAAAAAGGCATGCGGAAGCTATTGATCCGAAAGTGTTGTCGAGCACCAGCGAGGACACCACCAAAATGGACGCACACATCGAGACCTGAGCCTCTGCCAAAATGGAAGAGCTGATTGACATAGAGGGATCCCCCTATGGGTGAGGATACCGAAGCCGTCTTTGGGGCGATAGATGGTTCGGAAGACACCGGCTATTCTCAAGCCGAAGGGCCTGGGGAGAACCCGGGGCCATCTGTACTTCGTGAAGTTTACTGGGCGGGTCCATCTCACGTGTCTAAGGATGATTTGGAAAATTTCGTTCGAAAGGGATACGAACCGAAGGACACGTTTGTTTTGTCTCGCGCCGAAGGGAGAGAAGTTTCCAAACCCTCAAACATATGAGGCTCTGGTGTTTAAGGACTTTTTCCAGGCTAGGTTTTGGCTACCTTGCGAAGATTCGTTTATAAGTGGTGTGCTAGATTGATTCCATTTGCAGCTACACCACTTAACACCAAACTCTATTACCCACCTCGGTTCCTTTGTTTGGGCCATGAAGATGATGGGAACCCCTCTATGCGTGGAGACATTTGTGAAATTCTACTCTTGTCATAAGAAGTCGAACAAGGTTAAGGACGAACGAACTGACGAGCATTGCACTGTTCACTTCAACGCTTATACCTTCATCCCTCGTGGCAGCATCCGGCTTGTACCTGCCTTTCGTAACAAGTGGACGAAATGGACGGAGTTCTGGTTTTATGCCCGAGTGAGCGCAAAGGATGACCTGCTGCTGCAAAATCGGGTTGTCTGTGGGCAGCCCCCTTATCATCCGCATGACTCCGATGCATGGCAAGTATTCGACATCCTTTATTGAAGGTGCCGAAGGTGATGCCGAAGCTACTCTTGCGTTCCTTGCCACCGTGGAGAAACAGAGTTCTCGCGATCTAGTGGAGGAATGGATTGCTCTGGAGGTTCGTCCTTTGAGCGCGAATGCTAAGTTTGACATTGAACCAATGAACACAAGCTACGGAACTATCCAGATCAAGGCGCGCCGTCCCCTCAGGTTTTATTTTGACAAGGCATTTGTGGACTATGTTACCGATGAGGCCGATGTCGTACTTGGCCCCTACGGTAACCGTGAACATAAGGTGAAGCTCGAAATTCTGGGTGATACGGCTCGTTTTAACAGGGCCTTCGAAGCTATGGATGTAAGCTACGAGGACCGCCTTAGCATGGCTGAAGCTAAGCATGCTAAGGCTATCCGAAAGGCAAAGGCCTCTAGGAAAACTATTGTCAAAGATTCGGCTCCCTATGAGCGGATAAGGAGGAAACAAGTTGCTCAGCGGGGACGCCCGAAGGAGCTCGCTGATACTGAGGTATGCCGCCAACTAGTGAAAGTTCCAGGGCGTCGAAGCTAGAAAGTCACTTTCGGCCGCAACCGCTCTTTCGGCTTTAACAAGATCGAATCGGTAATGTGATTGAACACCATGTCGACCGATTTTCATTTGGCTGTCCCAGCCTTTTAGTTGCTTTAACTTCACGATGTGTTGTTATTTTAGATTTATGATTCATTTGATTCTTAACTGAATCTTGTTTGCTTTGTCCCTTCTAAAGGAGATTTCAAGTGATTCCGACGGGATGGCACCGAAGCCCGTTATGGACGCCTGAGAGACCTTGAATAACGACGACACTGCCTCAATGGCGCTGTCCTTCGTCAAGGTGAAACGGACATGCGAAACGGTCTCCCCCGGCACTGTCTCTACCCGAAGAAAGCAAAGGCAGCTAAGGACAGTGCTGCCGAAGCGCTAGCTAACGTGGCTGCCGGCAGCTCTAACCCGAAGACAGGCCCGGGTAAGTCACATTTTTACCGGGTGTTTATGATGACGTCTGACGTACTTAGGGGCTGCCTATTCGGCCACGGTGTGCTTTCCTTGGACTCTGATTCTAGCGACTTTGGAGAGACTACCGTGTATTCGGGTTCAAGTTCACCCAAAGAGATGAGTCCCCAAAAGGAAAAGACTTACCGACTTGCTCATTGTCTAGGGGCTTATTCGGACGCGAGCGTGGTTGCCAATGTGGACCCCCGCACTGCCTCTTATTCCGTCGGAGAAAGGGGCCGAATTCGCGGAGAAGTGCAGTACTTCCTTTGTAGCCCCCCCAAAAACCAAAAAGGACCTCCTAAAACTCCCCACTTCCAAGATGCTCGAAGCCCTCAACTTCTACACCATCGGGGTAAGCTCTTGGCATTGCTTAGCTTCAGTTGACATTTCAGTTGGTTCTTCAAATGTTCTGACATGGTTGCCTTTCGTGTAGACCATTCTCGCTAGCCGGACCCTGGAGAAGCATTTCTAGAGCCAAGGCTCTTTGGCTTCTCTATCTCTTGAGGCCGAAAAGGCCAAGTCAGAGAAGTTTGAGAAAGACCTAAAAAGCCAAATCTTGTTCCAAAAGAAAGCCGAGACAAGGACCGAAACCGCTGAGAAGCGGGTTGCCGAGCTGGAGCAGAAGCTTAAGGACCTGGAGGATGAAGCCTAGGACAAAAGGAGCCGCCACTCTTTGGTTAATCTCAAGGTTGAGCGTGAGGTAAAGGCTGGGGTCGAAATCTACCAGAACCTGCTAGCCTCTTTCGGCAATGAGGCTCTTGCTCCAGTAGCGCCTAGCTACAGCGAATTGCTCCCCTGTCTTGTCTAGGAGCTTCGGGGTCTATATGATAGGGTAGAAACCGAGAGAGGTTATGCTTCTCTCGAAACCCTATGCACTTTCGGCTCTGCTTTGCCCGAGCTCGGGTGTGATCACCTCAAGCAGGTGGAGCCAAAAGAGGACCCCTCGGAGTACTGGAGGACCCCCCCTCGGTGATTTCGGACGCCCTTAAATTCTATGAGGTGTATTGGCGCAAGGGGGCGGGACCTTGCCCTGTATCGCAGGACCTGTTCTCGAGCTACGGTATGCTGTGCTCCATATTCGGTTCCTAGTTTTGGTTTTGGCTCATCTACTGACTCCACACTCAAATCATTTTTGGGTTCGCTCTGACTAACTTGGGTGTTTTGTTCTTCCAGAGCGAGCAGGAGAAGAAGGAGATCAAGGCTATGGTGGATGCCCTCATCGCCGAGCGGAACCGAAAGGATTCCGGTGGCAATGATCGTGGCAGCCCCTCTACTGACCAAGGGACTACTCCTGCTCATCAGCAAGAAGACGCCGACGCCGATAGGTAGATTCAGTCTAAAAACTTTGATTCGGTTGCCAAAGGTGGAAGGTTGTAAGAATACAATGTTTAAGTACTCTTTTAAATGATCGCGCAGGTTCCTGAGGAGGGGACCTTTGACTGTATGGAAGATCTTGCCTTGAAAATTGAGCAGGCTGGATTCGACGTTAGCGGGGCCTCATGGCACAACTTCCGCAAGATGTTCCCCGGCTGAATGGGAGAATTCCTTATGTCACGTCGCCAAAAGATCAACCGAAACGGTTGAACAATGAACGAATTTTGGAAAACTTTCGTTCCTTCTGCTAGGCAGAAAAAGTTGATCCGCGGCGTGTTACTTGAGCCGAAAGTGGAGATAGAAGAAGAAACTGAAATGTTTTCGGCCCCTCGATACCGATACTGTGGAGTTAAGGATCTCTACCTTGGTTGAAAATCTATTTTTGTCATTTTATGTGGCTTTCGGTTATCATGCTGCTTGTTGCTTTCGGTTCGTCACCTTTCGGTTACCATAAACCTGTGATTTCTTGCTTAAGAATCCCCCTCCCCCCTTTTGCAGTGGCTGAAAGGAAAACGTTACGGCCGAAAGTATCGTATGGTTGCATGTTTGAGCTCGTATGACACCCTTGAGAAATGTATTTATTTTTGTTAGACTTAGCTATTTTACATAAATCTAAAAGCTGTTACAAAGACTTGGATTTTTTTGAGCTCCCGAAGTGATTTGTCGCCGAATAGTAATCTTGTTCGCATTCGGCCATCTTGGCGCCATAGCTTTTCCCAGATTCCCGACGACCATTCTTCATTGGTTTCGGGCTTTGGGGGGACTTTGCGCGATCTGGTAGATCAGGCTAGCGAGCTGGTAGTTATCATCAGCGAGAAAGGCCTGTGTTGCAGCTTCAGAGTCGCGGACGAGGAGCCCTGATGTTGCCACATTGCATGAGCTGGGAGATTAGGCCAGAGTTTCTTATGCGGCTTTTGACTTTCTCATGCAGGTGCTCAACTTGAGTGTTGCATCTGACGGATCATCCGGAATATATCCGGATGAATTGGGATGCAAGGTTAGGGTCCGAAAGAGCATCCGGGTCGTCACATTTCCATTGTACTGGCCGTCAAAACGGGTTGTGTACTGAAATTTTAGGAGTCTCGGCTAACTTGTGTAGCTGTCGGAGCACCTGAGTAGGTTGATTCGCTCTCTACGTAGCTCTAGGGGCGGTTTGCCTAGCGGCTTCCACTTGGTAGAATTGCCCTTCAGCTAATTCTTTCCTAGCAGTAGCCGAAAGACAGGGAGCACCTGGTACTGCAGCATAGGCCTAAGCTAGACCAAAATGAATCCCCCTGTGGCTGACCGAAAGCCCCCAACCACTTCCTAACTCCTCTCAATCCCAGTGAGCCGAAGTTCTGGCAGACTGAAGTCCCTGAACATGCCCTATATCTTTGAGGCTATCCTGAAGGTTTCCCCTTCTACAACTTCTTGTTGTTTTGGAGAGCGGGGTCTCCCCTGGGCATTGTTTTATAGTGGCTAGAGCGTACTTTGTGAGGTGGCAATCTTTGATGGTATTGACTACCAATCAATAATCGTCACGTGACTAATCGTTCGGACGTGACAGCTATGCTTTCGTACACCCTCATTAATAGAATGTCCTTCTCTGGGTCCTTCTTTGGCCCATGCTAGGCTTTCTGCCGTGTTGTGTCTTGAATGCTTTGGCTAAGCTTTTATAGCCGAAAGACATTTTTACCTTTAGGCTTTTCTGCCTGATTGCCGAACATGATCCCTTTTGGTCATGTTCGGTTTGCTAAAGCTTCTTTGCTCTAGGACTTTGCTTTGGGGGCCTCACTTTTTGGGCTTCCGCTAGACTTTCGGCCATTTCTGGCCTCGGTCTTTCGGCACTTTTGGCCGTTGTTTGCTGATCTCTTTAGCATATACCTTCTCAGGTGCTATACTTGCCGAATATACCAAGTGTGAGTTAGTCGCACCTTGTTTTCGGCTTAAATTTTGAGATAACATAATATTTGGGGAAAAGGTGCTTTGATAGGGGGTTTATAACCGAATGTTTCCAAGGTTGCCTCATTAAAAAAACCCTCACACCCCCGAAAGGGCTTCCTCTGTGAGGAAAAAGAGCGCAACCCCTGATGAAGTTTTGTACTTAGTTATTACAAACCGAAAAAAGTGAAAAGGAAAATTACAACTCCCCTCTTTGGGAGAATATGTCAGGCGTAGAATCAGCAGAGGTTGTCCGCGTTCCTTGTGTTGGTCATTTCTTCCCCATCTTCAGTTTTTAGCCGAAATACTCCTGGCTTCACCACGCTTGACACGACAAAAGGCCCGTACCACCGGGACTACAACTTTCCCTGTTTATCTGCGTGCCGAATCAACACCAGGTCTCCTGCGTAGATGCTCTTTCGCAAGACTTTCTTGTCCTGCCAGCTTTTCGTCTCTCGATGGTAGTTGTCTAGGTTCTTGGCTACCTACAACTTCCTAAAATCGGAAGTGTCAGCATCGACATACCTTTGGATTTCAGTTACATCTGCTATTTGTGTACGAAAGGAGCCGAGCTTTAGCTCTTCAGGCATTATTGCCTCTTCCCCATATAGCAACCGAAATGGAGTAAATCCGGTTGTGCGTGACCTGGAGATGTTGTGACCCCAAACTGCAAGAGTCATTTCTGCCGGCCACTTTCCCTTTTTGGCATTCAACAAGGACTTTGAGACAACTGAAAAGATGAGACCGTTGGCCTTCTCGATAGCCCCATTGCTCTGGGGGTGATAGACTGATGCGAACGTCAGCCTGATGGACAATTCTTCGTAGAAAGCTCTAAATTTGGTTGAATCAAATTGCTTGCCATTGTCCATTATGATGTATGAAGGAACTCCGAGGCGACAAATTATCTGTTGCTATTGGCAAGCATTAGCGTTACCACTAAAGCCTGATACACCTAAGGATGCCAAACGGTAAACCGCAAGCACACGGCTGTTAGTGTAGCTTTTCCCCGGGAGTATTCCAGGTATCGATTTCCATGAGGAACGTGAAGTGAACTAACAGAGAATCTAGGTTCGTCCTATGATGACACAAGGTGTGTATCTGATAGTTGAGATGAGAGGTTTCCTATAGCTAGGATATCTGGATAGGCTAGATAGCTAAACGTGGCTCTGTTAGCCCTCGGACACAGAGGCAATAGGTGAGAAAATGGTGAATGACACCACCACTAAACAAGCTACTATTTTACTAGAGCCTTACCTTTTAAGAACTCTTCTAAACTCGTGGTGATCTAAACAGAGACCAGAAGGGTTGTCACCACCTTACTGGCTATCACAATCCATCCTAGCAGCAAGCAGCAAATACTGATAAGGACAACCTAGACACCACGTCTACGCTATGCTTATTACTCTAACTTTGATCAGAAGCTAGAGCACTCTACTAGAAGTAAATGAATTACTCAAAGTAAAGCAATATACCAGTGAAGAACGAGTGATTTGCTACTATACTAAACCAGATATGCAAACTATAAAAGAACTCAGAATATATCACTTACTAGAAGAAGTATACCCGCAGAGATATACCTTGGAGGAGATTCCCCACAGGACTGGGACTTCCTCCAGAAGACTTCTCTCTCTCTCACTCACTCTACTAATACACTAAAGGAGCAGGGCTTCGCCTACTACATAGAAGTGGAGATCTTCCTTGTGGTCATGACTTGGAAGTGAGGGGGTATTTGTAGCCCCAAGGTGGAGTAGGGGCTACTCCAGCGCCATGTCATCAATCCGTGTGACCTCTATCACCCACCATTGGATCTAACCGCCATGCAACCGCCTTATGATCAACGTACGAAGTAATTTCAGCATGTGGGCAATGTGCTAGGCATAGGAGGACGTCTTTGGGCTTGTGGTCCCGGGTCGGCCGACCCCACACCATTACATGTGGGCCATCCTCTGGTGCTGGGTATGTTGGTCCCACTGTCAGTTTCTGTGTCTTGAGTCCAGAACTTGCCGTGACGTTTATTTTGTACCCACAGGATCCAGGAGACGTCTTGACGGACCAATTAGATGCTTCTAGTGATCTCCGACGGATTGGTGACGTGGCAGATGTCGTGGCACGTCCGTGGGCCAAAGGGCCTAGGTCGGCCGAAGTGGGTCCATTGGTCCCTGGCCTGCTCCAATCCTTCTAGAAGGTGTCCCCACATGTCAGGATGACTCGTGATGAAATGGTCATGGTTGGCCGAAGTGGGTCTTGTGGCCAAATGACTTCAAATTTTGTGTGGAAGCATCATAGGATATGGAGATCTTGATGGTGATATCAATTTGTCCAATGGCCATACTTGGAGCGTCGACTGGATGGTGACCAAATGCGTCATTTCAGCCAGATTTCCTCCAGTTTCATATCTGCATACAAATAATGACATCTACATGTGGAACTAGGTTATTTGTATAAGAACTTATTATTTATTTGTATGTTAGCTTCCAAATGGAGTAATTAGTTGACAGTTTGATCATGTGAAAACAGGGTATTTCTACCATCAACAAGATCCCCAACACTTACATCTTTGCTTGTCCTCGAGCAAAGGACAGAGGTTGAAGTAATCATAGACATAACACTTTTGAGATATTGAACTACCATAAAGATTATTTCAAAGTATTTCCTATGCGAGTGGGATATGTGGTTGTGCCTATCATATATCCTTGAGAAGTTGGGAAGTGGAACAGTTCAAAGCAAGTCATCTTCCACTTTCATATCTTAGTACTTGGAGTTTTTGATAAAAAATTTTAAAAAGAAAATCACATAGTTCACTTATACTCCTCAAATGGGTACTCTCAATTCACTCAATGGTGTATGGATCCTTACCAAGGCATAGCATGAAAGTGCCTTTTTGTTTCATCCTACTTCTGCAAAGGTCTATGTGGAGCTTAGGTAGGGATAAACATAATTGCATACTGGCATTGTATATATTGTAAAGTCAAACAAGGATCCTAGGAGAAAAGTATCATGCTCTTAGATAAAAAATGTGCACGTGTGTGGAAAATATGGATAACTTTTGCTCCTCTATTGGGTATGATCTCTCTCTTTCTTATTATTTTTGAGACATGGCTATCACATATATATATATGGACCTTCATGTGTCCAACTTTTTTTTTGCATAGCTCATGTCTCTTTTTAACCATCTATATATCTAGAGAGAGATCACAATTTAAAACATGGAGCATTTAGTTGGTGGAACTAGGGAAAAGCACGCGCCAGGCGCCGGCAAAAACACCGCGCCAGACGCGCCGGTTGGCCGGACGCGGCGCGCCGCGTCCGTCGGGGGTCCTCGACATGCTCTCCGGACCGCGTATATGGCGCGTGCGGACGCGCCCAGCGCGCCCGCGTCCGACGCCGTTCAAATCTTCATGAAGTCGACTCCTCCACTGCGCCGGACGCCAGCATCCATTTTGACCGCGTCAGGCGCAAGCCGCCGGACGCAGCGCCAGCGACGCGATTTGAATTCCAACATCGCGCGGACGCCGCCAGCGCCAGCGGCCCAGCGTTCGGAGCAGATGTTGAAGCTCCTCTTCAACGTCGCGTCGTCGCCTTTCCATCTTCCCAAGTTTCACCTCTTGTCTCAAGTTGCCAACACGTCGAAATGTGTCCCGAGAGCACGTGTGTTAGCATATCGCGATCGATATCACAAGAGAGAAGTTAGTGCACTAGATTCTAAATGCATATGCAAGTTACCATGAACCTAGAGGCACTTTCTCTTTGGATTAGCTGTGGCATCCCCTCTTGATAGTCGACCATCTATCCTATAATGTGATCACACTCTCTATGGTGTCTTGATCACCAAAAGAGAACCCTATCAAGTTATACCTTTGCCTTGATCTCCGGGTTCCTTCCCAAACCGACAATCCGAGCTTGACAATCCATCATGTGCATCATCATCGTCCATGTTCATGATCATCATGCTCCACATCAACCATGCAATCCTATCTCTTAAGTCACACTTAGAGCAAAAGGATTAGAATAACAAAGTGTCATCAATTTCCAAAACCAAACATGAGATTTCAGTCTCCCCCTTTTTGTTAATTGATGACAACCAAATTCACAAAGATATGAAATAAATTCAATTTGAACTTGAATTGCTTGTCCATAGCATTTTGGTCATGAATCAAAGTTGGACAAACATTTGAAGGTTCGGTTTTGGTAGTAGTAGCTCCCCCTACATATGTGCTTCCATGTGTTTGGATCAATTTGGTATAGATGTATGAATAGAAATTTGGGGAGAGATATTAATTCCAAAAGAGATGCTAAGGTTTAGAAATTCGGACCTTTGAAGCGTGAAACCAATCGGTGTCCTTAGCATCTTTGTAACTAGACATTCATCAAAAACTCAACACACCCCATGAGATCGACATTATAGGCATAAATGTGAGCAATGTCTAGATGCATCCTATGTATGCTAGTTGATCAATACACCATTCAATTTTCAAAAACTAGCATACACCAAGCAATTATATATCTTGAATTTAAATTGCTCAATGCAACATTTCATCATGATCATGCACATACAAATGCACAAATAGTCTATGAGCTTGCTCCCCTATTTGTGTGATCCCTTGTCAACATCTTTGTGACTTATTTCTCTCCCTTTGTCAACAATCACCAAAAAGGTGTAAATGAGAGAAATCAAGTCAATCAAAGGATCATATGTGGTCTCATCTAGATCACTTGCCTTAACATGTATTCAAGTTTGAACCAAGGACAAGCTTTTTTCACACCTCATATACATAAGGGTTATCTTGCACCATGTTAGAATACACATCATGAGCTCATTTTCTAGAGTCAACACTAGGATTGCAAGCCCACAAACATGTCATATGCCACCACTAGGTCATAAAACCATTCAAAACAATAGTGGTGCCACACATACATTGAAATCATTTGATTTTCATAAATGAGCTTATTAAATGTATGATGACTAGATGCACTAAACAAGTCCTTAGCATAATATGAATGTCATGTCAACCAACTTTTACCTTGCTTGTTGTCGAAGGAGAGGCATGTCATATATGTGGGGGGTGCATCAACTCAAGTTGGAGAAGTCAATAATGTTCAATTCTCCCTTTAGCATACAAAATCTCTTCTCATCAAGTGGCTTGGTGAAAATGTCGGCTGGTTGATCTTCGGTGCCAATGCCCATGATACAAATATCACCCTTTTGTTGATGATCTCTTATGAAGTGATGTCTTATGTCAATGTGCTTTTGTTCTTGGATGTTGAACTAGATTTTGAGTCATCTTTCTAGCACTTTCATTGTCACAAAACAATGGAACTTTGTCAAATTTGAATCCAAAATCCCTCAATGTAGACCTCATCCAAAGCAATTGAGTGCAACAACTTCCCGCACTAATGTATTCAGCTTTGTAACACCCTAGGTGTTAAGCACCTTGAAAGCATGATCATTTGCATAGCATAATCATCATTTCATGCATGATCATGTTACTAGTGACATTCACTTTGACTTGCCTTTATTTCATGCTTGTTTGATCTAGCGACTATAAGATCATTGCTATAATGTGGTTTTGGACCTAGATTGTGCCTAGATATATTTTTTGACATAATTTAGGACCATGTTTGAGCTTGAGTTTTAATTTAGAAAATTTTTATAAATCTGCCCTAGAGCCTCAAACCTATTTGAGTCATTTTGAAACTCCTTTCAAAAAGTGCATGATAGAGTTGTTTCTAGCAAAAAGTTTTCTATAGATGAAGTGTAGTACTTTTTATATAGATCAAAAAGTCCTTTATGAGTTTCTTGTGAAAAGGCTTGCAAATGGTTAAAATAGTGCCCAACAGTTTGAGTCAAGTTTGATTTGAATTCAAACTCGTTTTTGAGTGGATGATGATGACCTTGCTGTTTTAATTTTTATCTCCTAATCTAGGCCGAATTAGAAAAAGTTCATATTGAGTGTTTTGTAGCTTATGAAATTCTCTACAAAATTGTTGTTTTGAGTTTTTCCAAATTCCGCATGAATCTCGATGTACAGGCCAAAAACCAGCGCTGTGTCGGTCGAAAAATAGGGAGGGGACCTATCGGCCGGCTCCCGGCCGACCCCCGCCGGCCGACGTGGCCGCGCGCGTGAACGCCGATGTACGGCCCGGATCTCGCGCTCCCAGGTCGCGCGCCAAGATATAAAGGGCGGGCAATGGGTTGCCCTAACCCTAGCTCCATTCCGCCGCGCCGCCAGCCAGCTTAGAGCGAGGAGAAGCGCCGCCACGCTGCGCCGCCGTCGTCGATCCCGAAGCTCCGCCGCCGCGTTCGCCGCCGCCACCGCACCAATCCATCCCCAAAACGAATCCCTAGCTCCGCCATGAGCTGCTCTACCTAAAGCCATCGTCGAGAGGAGGTAAAAGTTGGGGTAAGGACCTCATTCCCACCTCCCGACCGCTCGCCCGGCGAAGTCCGCCATGGCCGCCGTCGGGGCAAGCTCACGTCCAAGCTCGTAGATCGCGTTTAGGTTGTTCTTTTCGTGTTCTAGCTTCACCTAGATGTGCTTGAGCTTTCGAACTAGATGGATGACTAGATCCTGCCGTCGTTTCGCGGGGACGCGCCCGTCGCCGCCGCGGTGCCAAGTGGGTGGCCGCCGCGCTCGCGTTCGGTTGTCGCCGTCGTTGTTCCGTTGAGCTTCTAACCGGCTTGCATGTCTTAGTTAAGTGTCGTAGAGCCGAGAACGGGGGTTTGGTTCGCTTTCGGTCAAGCACCGAACGGCTAGACCGCCGCCGTCCGCGCCGCCGCGAGCCGCCCGCGAGCCGTTGTCGTCGTTTTGACCGTTTGGCTAGAACCAAGGGCACCATCGTGTTTGTCTCGCCGAGTAGCGCCGATTAGAGTAGCCGGATGCATGTTTTGGTCATTGCCGGCGAAAATCCGTCGCCGATCCGCCGCCCGCCGCCGTGCCCTATTTTGGGTCACTGACCGTGGGACCCGCGCAATTTTCTTTTTCTTTATCTTTTCTCGTTTTCCAGTTTTTTGTTTGAAAAGCTTAGAAAATTCATAACTTGGCTATTTTGAGGTGTTTTTGAGTGAAACAAATTTTTCCATGCTTGTTAGATGATAGGCTACAGCATAAAAATATGAAACCTTATTTTCTGATAACTTTTATATAGAGTTTTATTTATGGCCATAAATGCATGGAAAATGAGAAAATCCATATCTTTTAATTGGTGCAAGATAAAAATATGCTTCCTGTACAAAATGTTCTTGGTTTTGTGAGTAGAATCCAGGAAAAATATCATGCAGGGTATGTTCTATAGAAGAAATGTGATTTTCTATTTATGTGCTTTTTTCAATGTGATCTTTGGAAATTCATAGAAAAATAAATATTAGGGTTTTGGATGTGAGACTTGGTAAGATTGTTTTTGATAGGTTTTAGGAGCTTATCATACTTAGAAATCTGTTGTCCGACACTTTTCATAATACAAAGTATTTTCATGTATAGATTTAGTGCTAGCTTGTCATTTTTGTGCAGGGCTGTATGTGCATGATCTTGTCATGAAAGTTTTATGGTAGCATTATTAGATCAGTAGGATGCTCTAGTAATTTTTGTAGAATTTTCTCAAGTAGTTATGTATTTACCATATTTATGTTGCATGGAAAATAGTCTAGAAATGCATGTTTATATTAAGGTAAGGTGTATTGATAATTTTATTGTATGTTCTTAGCATGAATAGGATCTGTGGTAAGCTTAGTTTGATAAGCTTGGCAGTTTGGTAGATTTATTATTCCTAGCTTTTATATAATTATAGTGTGCATGTGTAGTGTTCATTAAGGCATATAACTTTATGTGTTTTAATTTATCTTTTGGCTTCTCCAGTAGGTTTATTTGATAGATAATGACTTGGTTTATCTGCTGGTCAAGTTTGATAAGGTTTGCATGAGTAGTTTGCAAATTATGGTAGTTGTATGTGATGAACTGAGATAGAAACAACGTCTCTGTTTTATCTGTTTTGAGCCATGTTTTAAATAGCGGGCTATGAAAAATAGCGTCGGGCCTTTCTGCACGCTATTGGGCGCTATAGCCGCGCTATAGCGGCAGCTACGCGCAGTAGCGTCAGGTTGCTGCCGCCACTATAGCGTGAATAGCGGCGCTATAGCACGAATAGCGGCGCTATAGCGCGAAGAGCGGCGCTATAGCGTGCTATAGCTCAAATAGCGTGAATAGCGCGAAAAAGTGTGATAGCTTCGCGTGAGTTGCTCTGCCGCCGCTATAGCGCGCTATAGCGCCGCTATAGCGCACTATTTAAAACATGGGTTTTGAGGCTGTTAATGTCAGATTCAGGTCAGGGTGATGTGGAATGATTTGTAGGAAATTTCGTTAGCTTTCCATAGAGTCTTTGTTCACTGAATTTGGAGTTATAGAACTCTCTATAGGATTGTTTTAGTGACAGCATGTCTAGCTGCCATTTCTAGTGATTAGTGAGTTAGGGTGTTTGCTTGATGTAGATTAGTAGGGTTTCTTGTGTAGACTTGATTGTTTTTCTACGGAAGAGATATCCACTTACTAATAGCGTGCATCATGAAGCATTCATCCATCATCCAAATCTTATTTCGTGCAAGTCTTTAATTATTTAATTGTAACCATTTCTTTTCTCCATCATATGCATCATCTCAGGATCGGGAGAGGTGTTAGAGGAGCTGATCGAGGAGCAGGCCGGGGAGCTTCACCACCTCGGAGTCCAGCCAGAAGAGGTCACCGGAGGAGGAGAGTCGACCGTCGAGCTTCCTGAGTGCCCGGAGCACGTGCCTGCTACGTTTCTGCGAGGCAAGCCCCGGAGCATTCTGCCTTTCCTATTCTTCCAAATTAATATGCTTTGAGTATTTTATATGTTTCATGCATTAAGTTTAGGAAATGGTTGAAATTGTTGATGCATTAAGATCCTTGCTGAAAGTTGCCCTATCCTATTTAGGAGTCTAGGTTAATGCTCAGTATCATGATTGCAGTAGACAGTGATTCCGGTCACTTGAGGATATGTTGTGAACAATCACATGGGTGATTGTCAAGCTGCTACTGAGAACCTGATAAAATAAAACATGTTCAGACTGGATGGATATTGTGGTCTTTCCATCGGGTCGATTAAGGACTCATACTTTGTCGGGCTGTGGTCGGAAGTTGAACGCACTGTTCATATAGTAGGCTCCGCTGGGTCGTGAGCCACGGCTCGTGGGAATGTTAGGGGCCGGCTTTGCTCGCTTTATCGCGCTCCTCCTTTGGCGTGGTAGGTTGGGATTGATTGGGCGCAGCGCATGCGCATGAAGCGCCGTCTTCGTTGCTCGCCACTTGGTGGCCCGAGAAGGAGGGGTAGTCGCGGCAGACGGAGACTTTACGCCCCTAACGCCCCGGGAGTGATTGGGTTTGCCTTTGCAAAGTAGACCTGGTTTATGACAGGGTATTCGCCACCTGGTTTGCAATCGATTCGAATCGCCATCTCTCCCGGATAGTGAGAATCGGGATGCTTCCACGGCAATGTAGTTTAATATCACAATATATGTTATCTTACCATGTTGCTGCTGATATAATATTGATCAAGTTACTTATGTTTGTTATTTATTCTTCGAGCAATGATTAATCTTGACTATACGGGATCTATGGTTATATATTTAAATAAGTAACCTTTTAAATTGGAAAAATATAAGTAGCATGTGTAGGATCACTAAGCAACCTTATTTTTGAAATTATCGTGAGTCGCCTGAACCCCGAGATAAAGCCTAGCATACTCCTTGGAGTCTTTTATTTTATTTGTCGGGTAAGTCTAGCTGAGTATTTTGTACTTAGGGTTTTATTCCCGTTGTTACAGGTGAGCATTTGTACTATGGGTACTGTAAGACTTGTTTGTTTCCTGTTGATGAAGAGTAAGGCCAGGGCAAGGCAAATCCGTATCCCTGTCTCATGCTGTTGCAGGGTTGACTATCTACAGGCACTATCTTATTTTATTTTCGCTAAAAGACTATTTGGTTTTTAAAACTACTGCTTCCGTACTTGAACCTGAGTTTGTAATAATTTATACATCGCACTCTGATATTTAATATATGCCGAACTTGGTTTGAAATACCTGCGAATTTTTACTACCGAGCTCAACGATCCTGTTGTGTTGTTGATGAGTTTGAAATCACTCTGAGATTTCCGGGATACCGGGTTTATATGGACTCAAGTGTAGACTGCGATTGCCTCGGTGATTGCGTAATTATACTTGATTTCTTATAAATTGGTCGGCTCTGTCACAAGCTTCGGTGGTAGAGAGCAACACTATTTTGTTTCTTTGAAGACCATGAAACTAGTGACCTCCCAAGGAATTGACATGTGCCACTTGTGCTCATTCTATTGATCTTGCATCCTCTATAATCGGAATTCGAATATCCAATTAGCTCAAACTTGGATCCCATTGGATACCATAGTCCAACATCTTGTGTGCCCTTCAAATACCTCAAAATTCTCTTTGTTGCCTTGAGGTGACTCTCTCTAGGAGATGATTGATATATCTTGCACACATGCCCACACTAAATGCTATATACGGTCTTGAAGCGGTTGCATAGAGTAAGCTTCCTATCATTGACCGACATTTCTTTTGTTCAACCATATTGCCACTAGGGTCGGGGTCTAAGCTTCCATTTGTTCCCATTGGTGTGGACAATGACTTGGCATCTTGTAGATCAAACTTCTTGACCATGTCCTTGATGTACTTGCCTTGACTAACAAATGTGCCATTCTTCAATTGCTTGATTTGAAGTTCAAGCAAGAATGTGAGCTCTCCAAGCATTGACATTTCAAACTCATTGGCCATCATCTTTAAAAACTCTTGACAAAACTCTTGATTGGTTGACCCAAAGATAATGTCATCAACATATATTTGCAACACAAACAAGTCTTGTCCTATCTTCTTGGTGAAGAGAGTGGTGTCCACCTTGCCCATCTTGAACCCTTTAGAGATGAGAAAATCTCTCAACCTCTCATACCATGCTCTAGGTGCTTCTTTCAATCCATACAAAGCCTTCTTCAACTTGTAGACATGATTGGGATACTTGTCATCTTCAAAGCCCTGGTGGTTGTTCAACATATACCAACTCATTGATGAAGCCATTCTAGAATGCACTCTTCACATCCATTTGATAAAGTTTGATATCATGAGCACATGCATAAGCAAGCAAGATTCTAATTGCTTCTAATCTAGCAACAGGTGCATAGGTTTTTCTCCAAAGTCAAGACCCTCTACTTGTGTGTACCCTTGTGCCACTAGTCTTGCCTTGTTTCTAACCACAATTCCATCTTGATCTTGCTTGTTCTTGAAGACCCACTTAGTTCCAATCACATTGTAGTCCTTTGGCCTTTTCACAAATTCCCAAACATCATTCCTCTTGAAGTTGTTGAGCTCTTCATGCATAGCATTGATCCAATCTTCCTTTTCCAATGCCTTCTCAATATTCTTTGGCTCTTCTTGAGATACAAAGGCATGGTGTGCACAAAATGAAGCCAATCTTCCTCTTGTAATCATTCCACTATTGATGTCACCATCAATTTGATCTAGTGGATGATCTCTTGCAATGGTTGAAGGTTGCATCACTTGCACTTGATGACTAGGATGAGATGGTGTACTAGCTTGTTTATCTTGATCTTCATCTTGAGAACCATTAGTGCTTGCTTCATTTGTTTCAATCTCAACCGTAGTGGTAGGCAATGGAGCATCATCATCATCTTCAACTTGTCTTGGTCTAATGGCCCCAATGTCCATGTTCCTCATTGCATTCTCCAAGTTGGAACCACTAACATCATCATGATTTTCAACTTCACTTTGAGAGCCTTAGGTTTAATCAAATTCAATATCATGAACTTCTTCAAGTTGACCACTACCCAAGTTCCATACTCTATAAGCTTTGCTTCTGGTTGAATATCCAACTAGGAAACCTTCATCACATTTCTTGTCAAACTTGCCCAATCTTGTGCCTTTCTTGAGAATGTAGCATTTGCATCCAAAGACTCTAAAGTAACCAATGTTGGGTGTCCTTCCATTCAACAACTCATAGGGTGTCTTGCCAAGCATACCATGGCAATAGAGGCTGTTGCTACAATAGCAAGCCATGTTGATTGCTTCAGCCCAAAAGGAATGGCTAACATTGTATTCACTAAGCATTGATCTTGCCATTTCAATCAAGGTTCTATTCTTCCTTTCAACTACACCATTTGATTGTGGAGTGTAAGTTGGTGAGAATTGATGTCCCATTCCAAGTTCATCACACAACTCTTCAATTCTTGTGTTCTTGAATTCACTCCCATTGTCACTTCTAATTGATGGATGTTTTAAACTCATTTTGGCATCTCTTGACAAAAGTCTTGAAAAGCTCAAATACATCACTCTTGTCATGAAGAAAGAACACCCAAGTGTATCTAGTGTAGTCATCCACAATGACAAAACCATACTTGTTGCCACCAATGCTAGTGTATGTTGTTGGCCTAAACAAGTCCATGTGCAACAACTCAAATGCTTTGCTTGTACTCATTGTTCTTGGATGGATGTGCATTGCCATGTTGCTTCCCGGCTTGAAATGCTCCACAAGGTTTGTCCTTCTCAAACTTGACATCACTCAAGCCTCTAACCAAGTCATGCTTCAGTAATTTGTTCAATTGCTTCATCCCAACATTACCAAGCCTTCTATGCCACAACCAACCATTGCTAGCCTTTGAGAGTAAAACATGTTGTCAACTTGGCTTCCTTTGACTTGAAATCCACTAGATAGAGATCACCATATCTAAATCCCTTGAAGATCATATTGGCAGCATCACCACTAACCACTTCAACTTCTTGACTTGTGAATATACATTTGTAGCCATGGTCACAAAGTTGAGAGACCGACAAGAGGTTGTAATCAAGATTGTCAACTAGCAACACTTTGGATAAGCTCTTCTCTTGTATGATAGCAATCTTTCCAAGCCCCAATACATTTCCCTTCTTGTCATTGCCAAATGTGATTGATTCATACTCATCAATGCCCTTGATGCTAATAGACTTGAACATATGAGAATCCCCGGTCATGTGTTGAGTGCACCCACTGTCGTCGGTTTATCGGCGATAGTCTAGCAGGGGTATGCCCGGCTAGTAGATTGAGCGGTAGAGGTGCGCTAGACGGCTAACGAGACGTTAAGCAGAACGAGCAAAGGACAAAACACACGGGTTTTACCCAGGTTCGGCCGCCTTGATGGCGTAAAACCTACGTCCTGCTTAGTTTGTATTGATTGATTGAGAATATCGTGTCCCGGGGGGGATCCCCCCGCCACCTTATATAGTCCGGGGAGCAGGGTTACAGGTCGGATCCGGTTCGACAAGATCTATCCTGATCGGTTACAATAGGAAAGTGTGTAGTGATTACGATTGAGCTATACTAGGAAACTATTTTGGCAACCAAGTTTAGGCCGTGATCTCCGATAATTGCGGTCTTCTAGTGCCAAGGGTTCCAGTCCGCCGTCCTAGGCCGGCCCGAGAGGCCTAGCCCGAAGTGACCCGTGAGGGGATAGGGGTTTATCCCCCCACAGCTAGTCCCCGAGCACGCTGTATGCTGCAGGTGAGAGAGTCTTGACGCCTCAATCATCGGGAGGTGTTGTCGACCAGTCTTCATACGGTGTTGACCAGACTAGTTAAACGCCGACTAGCCTAGGACAACTCTCGACCAGCCGCCTGTATTCCTGTAGCTTCTTTCCATTGCTTCCGACCAGTCTAGTCTTGACGAATCCACGTGCTGGATGCTGGGTGCTCCAATGAAAAAAATCTTTTTCTTTCTGGCGAAGTGTGCCCACATAGTGTGGAAAAACACTAAAAAATGCAAAGGATAAAAATGAGCACGATTCACCGTAGGTGAAGTGTGCCCACTTAGTCCCCGAGCCTAGGAGTAGGTGAGTTATCACGTACTGCTAGGGTCATGAGAAAAAATCGAACGATAGTCCCCGAGTAATTGGAAACCTAACTGGCGCATTGACCAAACCGCAGGGTGCAACCCATGCCCAGAGTCCCCGAGCACTGCATGCCTGCCCGGACGTGCGGTGCTGAGGCACCATGCAAGTACCAAGGAACGCGCAGCAGCGACCTAGAGAATATCCAGCCTTATTATAGCGATAGTTAATACCCATCGCCTCGAATTAAGGAAAAGTCAGGCGTAAAAAATCAGAACTTCCCGTGATATGGACAAAGCTTCGCCGAGAAGATTTGGAGGCTCGGGTCCCAAAAAATCGGAGAGGAAACGATTCGATAATAAATACGCCGATCATGCGAGGAACAAGCCGGGCTAAGATCGAGGGATAGGACACATGGCAACGCCAGAACACGCACCGGCCCGAAAGCGCAATGATGGTAATCGACGCCGCCGCCGCAGACGCACTCAACCCAGAAATGGGGAGGCGCTGGCTCGCAGCCACAAGACGGTTACCCATGCAAAGAACCCTAGGGGCGGTCGGGGTTATAAATACCTGGCGCCCATTATCGCCTCGCCTCATCCGCCGAGCGCCCCATCGCCTTCTCGAGTCGCCTCTTCTCCGCTTCGCTCACAGGGAGCCCAGAGCGGGTTTGCAACCGTGCCGGCGCTACTCGCCTTCAATCGCGCCGCCACCGAACGTGAGAGGTGAGTAGCCCGTAGATCTCGTTGATTTACCACCATTTGGCTCCCAATGTAGTCGATTTTGGATCTGGATTCGATTTGTTTCGATGTCCCGGCCGACATCGTGTTCATTTTCTTGAATCGTAGAATCGCTTCGGTGAGATGGATCGCCGCCACGTGGAGGCCGCCAGGGTCGCGGGGCGAGGTGCTGCCGAGGATGTGGCGAGCCGCCGGGCCGGCCGCCGGTGGAGCGGCCGACGCGGTCTTGCGCGATGGCGAAACAGTGCCACTTGCGACGGGGGACCCGTGATCCGGATGGATAAGGAGTGGCCGGGCGCCGCTATCCACCGAGGGACCGCCCGAGCCGGTGGATGCGGGTGCTGCCGGAGAAGGTTGTTGCCGGATGGAGGGTGCCGGAGGTGGAGCCGCACCCATGCCCTCAAACGGATGAGGTGGTGGTGTTCGAGACCCACTTCCGAGTGGCTTCGGGATGCCGGGCACCCATTCCGTTGGAGCCCCCGGCGCCCTATGGGCTCCAACTCGCCATCCGCCACCGAACGCCATCCTCGACATCGCCATCTTCATCACTGCTGTGTGAGTGCTTCCTTGGTATCCTCCCCCAACCTTAGCTTGTGGAAGTATTTCTTCTATGTTGGGTTGAAGGGAGATTCGGGGTCGCGGGTGGCCGGTGTGTTTGTGAAGCCCGGCAACCGGCCGTGGCGCTTCCCCGCCACGCCGCCATCGAAACGGCACGCCGGGTACACGCGGTGGTTCTACCCGGCCGGGGCCGGATGTGCCTATCCCGGCCGATCCCACCCGCGTCTCCTGAGACAAGCGAGCTAGAACGAAGAGCCCGCTGCCGCCAATATGCCGCATATGAGGGAGCTGCTAGCCATGATCGAAAACCTGCATGTGGATGGCATCGACATTGCCCACACGTTCATGGAACGCCAGACCCAGCCACTCAAGCGGAGGGATCACCCCGGGTTTCAGTACACCGGGCTGAACGATGGCACCCGCGAAGTCGGCGGAGTTTCATCCTTCAGTCAAAGTGCAAGAGCGGGTGTCCAAGATTCTGCTAACGGCTGGGACGCCGCACAATCCGCGTGCAGTGTCCGCCGCTGGGAACCCGCCACCACTTGTAAGTATAACCTATATTGGTATTGATTGATTGACACTTGTTGCTATAGATTGCAATTAGCGCCTTTGTCCGTGGTACTTGCAGATTCATGGCATGACGCGCAGTCGGTACTTCAGCCTGTCGCCCGAGGAAGCCGCCGACGTGCGTGCCCGTGCTCGACAGGACGCTGCTGTCCCAGCACCGGCAGCACCGAGGAGGCCGGAAGGCAGGGCAACAGAGGGTGGACGAGCCAGCGGCAAGCGCCCACTGGAGAACCCGTCAGTGCCGGAGTTCGTTCGGAAGAAGGTGACGGCAGGGCGACCGCCTCGTCGTCACCAAGCCGAAGCTTTGCCCGGAAGGCGCGATTTTCTTCTTGATGAAGACGTTGAGGCTTTGTTGAATCGACCGCATTTGTAAGTATCCTCCAAACGTTCTCAGTAGTCCCCGAGCAAAGTTGCATCGATTGATTGGCACCTTGTTATATGCAGCAGTCTGGAGGAGAGAGGACACCAAGTGCACCAGTCGGTCCACCAAGAGCGCCAGCCGAGCCACACGGTGACGTATCGGCGCCACGGAGTGGAGGAGGCCGCAGCGGTGGCAGTTCGGGAGGCCGCCTCAGCGGTCTGCGCTTCGCCAATGTGTAAGTATACTTGCTGTCGATCGTGATCACTTGCGTCGTCCGTGCAGGTATTTGCAAATGACGTTGTTGATACAGGGGACCTGTCACCTCACCGGCGCAGCCGCCAAACGCCACGGACGGCCAGCCAGCAGGGCGATCCCGCCGCACGGGCACAACCCCAAGTTGCTCTCGGGCGGGGCGGTCTGGCCGATGACGACCCCGCCCGGTGGCGCCACAAGGAGCTGCCGTGCATCAAGAGTTGGCCGGCGACGCCTAGAGCCGCAGCAGTGCCAAGGCCGAGGCTGCCCCCTAGTCAATCGGTCCCGAGTCCCCTCTCGACTATATACAAGTCGAGGGCGAGGATCGGAGATGGAGGAAGCCGACGGCCGGGTACGAGGTCGCGACGGAGGACCCGGGCCCTGTGTAGAGCAAGAGTGGCCCGACGTTGAAGAGGAGGACGAAAGTGTTGGCGGTCACTATCATACATCTTATACCGCCAACTTAGCTCTAATTAAGAGAGATGGAACACACTTATGTCAAATAAACGGTTACTACTCACCTAGTTCCACTTGTATTCAAGAATAATTGTTTTGCAGAACAAACACGTAAAACGTGAGAGTACGCCAAATAAAGAGTAAAGTGCAAACTCGTGAAATGCGCTTTGACCAAGGGGAACGTGGGAGGCCAGAACCGGCAAAACGGACCGAAAAACACTCCCGGAAAGGCGACCTACACCGGGCCACCAGCCCACACGCGAAGGATGGGCGCTGGGCGGGCCAAACTCCGGGCCGACCGCCGCAGGCCGTGCCCGTCCCGATCCCGCCGCGCCTTTGTCTCCGTGTCCGGCCGAGGAGCCGAGGCGGTGCATGGCGGTGCTTTTCGGGACGGCGCCAAAACTCCCGCCAAAACCACTTTCATTCTCCTATAAATAAGAGGCCACACCCCCTTCCAAACACACAACACACACCCTTGAGCACTTCACTCACTTTTTTAGTCCTAGTTGTAGTTTTGAGCAAGGTTGAGCTTCAAAGAGGGCTTGTCTCCTTGGAAGGATCTTTTGGTAATATTAATATTATTATGGAGTTCCTTTCAATATTCAAGTCTTTATATTCATATTGCAATGCGCTCTCAACTAGAGTATAGTTACCCTCATGTTATCTTATTAATGTGTGAACTATGATCTAGTTGACATATTAGTAGATAGAACTTGGCTAATTATAGAATTAACCGTCATGTGTCGACTCGCTAGAGAGTGGTCGGTTTATGTAGATTATGATGGTTTTGGTGTACCTTCGGGTTTACCTTTATCCTTGCTTGTCGATCCGTAGGGTCTGGAGTCCCGGGGATTTAGGTAGTTTTCTATATACGTGGACGTGGTGTCCAGGTCTATAGTAATCATCGTAAATGTTGGCATCCCACGGTAGTGAGGTAGGGGGCAGGTGGTGACACAGCCCTGTTCCACCCATCGTATTCCTCCACGCTCGGATGTTGAGTTGGAGTTCAAAGTGTCCATCGGCCAGCAGACTAGCCGGGCATCTCCTCATCATATGATCGTAATCTCATCATGATTTAGCCACCTCACATGTTAAACTAGAGTTCACCCATGTGCAATATTTAGAACCACCTTCTCATTGTAGATTCTCTTTTATCCTTTTCTCTCCCTAGTGGTGTAGTAGCTTATGTGTGTTTGTCACTATCCCGAATATCTATTCTTCTTACCCCCGCAATTGACTAATGGTTATTCATATATACATTGTGGATCATCATCATCATTATGCTAGCTAACCACACAAGCCCGCATTCCCTTGGGAAAATATAAATCACGATACCCGAATACCACCGGTGAAATGCTACAATGATAGATCCCGCGCTTGCGGATTGACTAAAGTAAAACACATGAATCCATCTATCATCCGATATCTCTTAACGTGATCTCCCGAGAATATTATTCTTAGAGATTGCACTATGAAGTGCCAACAAGCATTTTCGTGCCGCTCTTCGAAATGGGTTATTATCTATTTTCGTAATGTCGCTAAGAAATATCAACAAGCATTTTCGTGCCGCTATCGAAAATGGGTTATTATCTATTTCTCGTAATGTCGTTAAGAAATATCAACAAGCATTTCTAGCGCCGTTGCCGGGGAAGGCATGGTTTTCTAAAAAAAAAAAAAATCATAAAGCTAGCATATGATGATTATAACCACATGTATGAATGATAGCCCTAGTCTTTGTAGGTTAACTCTTTTTTGTTTTCTTCCCGTTGTGGATGAAAACAGGATAGTATATGATCGGTCGCAACCTACCGAACAACTTCTGTTGACAATCCCGGAGGCGTTGATCAAAAAGAGACGGTCCCGCATCGTTACACCTCGCCGTTACTCCACCGGAGGTTGAACCCATCATCACCGCTCCATCTTCATCAACACTCATGGCCAAGACACCGCGGACTACTCAACCCCAGCGGTGGGCAATGTCCCCATCGGGCCAACAAATAACGTTGAGACAAGAATTTTGAGATCCGCGACCGGCCTCATCACGATGGTACGTGCAAATCCATTTCGTGGATTGCCAAGCGAGGATGCCAACGCACACCTTCAAAATTTCCTAGAGCCGCGGTGACACCATTGTCATCAAGGACGGAGCCTCGACGCCATCAAGCTCCGCCCGTTTCCTTTCTCCCTTGTGGGGAAGTAAGCATAGCTGGTTCTACAAGGACAAAGCTCAAGTCAAGACTGAGCAATGCTCCACCGCTGCTTCCTCGCACGTTTCTTCCCAATGGTAAAACCAATGCCCCGCTGGGCAAGAATCTCCAATTTCCAAACAGAATCCAAATGAACCAATTCCCTTTGAAGCGTGGGAAAGGCCGCAAGAGTACATCCTTGCCTCGCCCACATCACGACATGGAGACATGGCTCGCATTTCGTAACTTCTACAATGGTCTTACACCTATGTGTAAGGGCCATCTTGATGCCGCTTGCCGGAGGGGCATTTCTGTCCCTCACCGTTGAAAAAGTGAAGCACTCATCGAGAAGATGATCGAGAACCAAGCATGGGGAGAAGACAGAGCCCCAACAAAAAAGAGGCATGCATAACATCAAGGAGACGGACATGCTAGTTGCAAAGATGGACCTCGTTACTCAAAAGATTGGGAGATCAAGCCACCGAGAAGGAAGTCATGAATAACACTCTACCACCTCCGTAAGCATTAATGACTTGTGAAGTCCGGTGGAGAGTTTGGACATTCGGGCAACAACTGCCCTCGAAACTCGTGGAAGAGCTTGCCTTCATCAACAATGGGTTCCATCCGGTAACAACAATGGTAATAACAATAATAATAACAATAGGTGGAACAATCAAGGACGTCCACAAGGAGGTAATGGTTTTAATTACAATTACAATTCTAATTATAACTCAAACCAACCTTCTTTTGAAAGATTTAGTTTATGGTCAAGCTAAGATTAATGAATCTCTGAACAAGAAAATATCTTATAATGATAAAAATGTTAGAATCTATTAGTTCAAAACTTGAAAATTTATCTACTGCTTGTTCGTAATCAATCTAGCTTTAATAAAATGATTGAAACTCAAATTTCTCAAATGTCATCCGCTATTTCGTTTAAATCAAAAGAAGGTTTGGCGTAGTTTTAAAACCTTCATCGAAACAATTAACATGGTGACAACGAGGATTGGTAACCCTCGAGTCGACCGCCCGCATGTTTTTGTAGAGTCACCATTTGTCGCAAAGAAGGCAGATCCCGGGCACCCAACAATCACTTGTGCAATTGGTCCGCACGCCTTCAAGAAAGCCTTCATCGTGATTTGGGGGCAAGCGCCAACATCATGTCCAAGAAGACAAGTGATGCACTAAGATGTTCACCACTCACCCCCATCAAAATGCAACTCCAAATGGCGCATCAATCCATCAAGACGCTGTAAGGAATAGCGTAAGATCTTCTAGTACGGGTGAAGAACAGTTACATCCCCACAGATTTTATCGCCCCGATATGGGGAAAATGAAAAACATGTCACTACTCTTGGGAAGACCGCTCCTAAACACAAAGAATGCCACCATATCGTGGGAATAGGAAGGATCAAGTTCCAACTCCCGATCGATGAAACAATTTTTATGGTTTCAAAACCCTAACCCAATCAAGAAAAGGAGAAACAAACCCAAGAAAGCCAAAGAGCAATGTTCTATGATTCAGATAAGTACGGACCAACCACCCAAGAGTTGAAGGAGATAGTAATAGATCCCAAAAAGTTCATGAACCTCCCTCAACTAGCCAAAACTTTGAGAAAACAAAAGCCGGAGCCAAGGAAAAAAGGCGGCCCAAGCAAGATGATGCTCCTAAATGTAAGAAATTTCGAGGGAAAAGCAAAGCCACGCCTACCAAAAACAAGTGTGGAGAAGGAAGGAACAACCAACACCTTCACCATCAAAGACCACCACGAAGGTCCGGGCGAAAGTGAAGCCTACACCCGCCAAGGAGAACAATGAGCTTACACTAGAAGAAATTCGGGAGTAAAAGCGTAAGATATTCAAATCAACCCCCGCTTTTCAAGACAAAGAGCACCAAAGGTAAGTCGAAATAAATTAAGTATTTATTTATTTATTTATTTATTTATTTCTTTATAGAATTTATTTACTCACTTAAAAAATATATAATATATAGATGAATCTTTAATTTTCTTTTCCAACACTATATAGTATTGAATTTAATATATAAAAATAAATTTGCCCTATAAATAAAATTTTCTAACTCATAAAATAAAACTCTTGATTTTTAGCACCCCATTTATTCCGCCATGAATAAAAAAATATAAAACATATTCCAAAATAATTTTTCATTTCATAAAGTATTAAAATAAACTTGGGAAAAATCAAAAATTTGGGGCCAACGGTCGAAACCGACCGGCACCAACGGTCGAGCAAAGACATGACCAGATTCGCCACCGCCAAAGTTGGGCAGCAGGGGGCCACCGGCGCCGGCCGCCGCGCCGCGGCGGCGACCGCCGCCGAACGCCGCGCTGTCCCCCGCCGTGGTCGGTAGCCGTTATTCTCGGTCCCGTGTCGCTGGTGTTTTGCTCTATAAATACTCGAGGTGCCCTAGAGAGCCTCACCACCCCTCTCATTCTCACATTTTCACTCTCCCACTTCACCTCTCCATTCTATCTTTTCTCCAAGAGCTTGTGCAAGAAACTTTGCACTCAACAACCCCAACGTGTCAAAGATCAAGAGCTAGTAAGAATTTTTCGAGCTAACATCACCCTTGTTCTAGTTTTTTGTTTTGTTCTTGTCAACATGAGCAGGATAGGAAGCAAGATCGCCGGAGCATTCGAAGAAGACGCCGAGAAGGAGCCCGTCTCTCTCAAGGCCCGAGCTCTCGCCACACCGGGCCGAAGGAAGCCCGATGCACGAAGACGACGCCCCCCTCAAGTCCACCCACACTTGACGATCGACCCGTACCGACGCTCCGTACCTCGACCTCCAAGATGCATGAGAGATACAAGCATACCACATGCTCAAAGATCGACCCCACACGCACCATGCTTCTCCCATGAAGCTCTCGAGAAACTAGAAGCTCGTGTCTCGCAGTCAACCAGAGAGTAGCAAGAGATGGGGCGTGAACTCACGATCACCGCCCCACCACCACTTTTACGAGATCCTCGCACTGACCACCAGTTCACGCCGGTCCGAAGATATTTCTTTTCCTATACGCCGAACCGGTGGTACATACCAGCTACCAGTTACACCCCCGCACCCGATCGCAAAGGCTCAAGATGGACAGCTCTATGAGATCTCTTCGAAATCAAGGATTGCTCCATCACCACAACGCCGACACACCGGAGGAGCCCCTGCACGATCCAGGACCTCAAGACACGCATCCATGGTCTGGAGGTGAGTACTAGAAATATTCATGATACACTCCACTCCTATGTACACCGTAGATCAGCGCCACCAGAGTACTGTGAGGAGTTCACCGACATCCGTGCACGAGAGGATCGTCGCAAGACAGAGAGCCTTTTGGCTCCACATGGGATATAATCCCGACCCATAGGCTTTGAGCCGCCTTGGGGAGGACCCCCACCAGGTGCTTCCTTTAATTGCCCAAGTCATTTTCCTTTTCACCAAAAAAAAAATTGATAAAAGCAACAAAAATATATTCCACTCCTATATTTGACATAAAAAGGTGTAGATTTCTCTTAAGATGAAAATGATGAATAGTTGCTCGCTTATGAATCAGCTTGCACCTAGTTTATAACTCAAAATTCCTTGATGTTTAAGTTTGTTGGCTAATACCTGCCTTGTCCTAAAACTTGATAAGCATGGGTTGCAAGAACATGATCCTTTTCTAAGTTATTGCCTGATATGATATGGTACAAAGAGACTCTACTATAACTTTGTTCCTAGAGAACTTGACATCAGGGAAACCCGAATCTAAAAAAAAAAAAAAAAGAGAGAGATGAAAAAATGGACAAGTGTCCGAGGGGGCGAGTAGAGCCCACATCTCCAAAAAGAGAGGAAATAAAAAGACACAAGTCTAGGGTGAGAAGAACCCACCTCTCCAAAAAAAAAAAAGAAAGAGAGAATATCACACTCACACCTCTCAAGTATTCAAAAAAAAAAAAAAGAGAAGAGTATGCAATTACATACATATGCTAAATAAAACCTGGGATGCATAGTTACTCAAAAGAATAAAAAGAAGTAGTAGCTCTACTAAACCGTTCTATCTTGCAATCGCCAAGAATGTGGAAAATGTTATGAGACCCATATGATTCGAGTAATAAGGATAGATGAAAATTGCCAACTTATTTAAACAATAAGTGAACACTCTGGTTATAAACATGGTACACTTTGATTTATATCGGGCATTGAAGCAACTCCGATCATCAACCTAAATACTTAGCTATTTGCTCGACGAGCAAAGGTTGCTTGGGGAGTTTGTTGGCGGTCACTATCATACATCTTATACCGCCAACTTAGCTCTAATTAAGAGAGATGGAACACACTTATGTCAAATATAAACGGTTATTACTCACCTAGTTCCACTTGTATTCGAGAATAATTGTTTTGCGTGAACAAACACGTAAAAAATGTGAGAGTACGCCAAATAAAGAGTAAAGTGCAAACTTAGAAATGTGCTTTGACCACGGGGGAACGTGGCGTGCCGTAACCGAAGCAAAACGGACCGAAACACCTCCGAAAGAAGACCTACACCTGGCCACCGAAGCCCCACACGCGGCGATGGGCGCGGGGCGGGCCAAACCCGGGCCGGCCGGCGGGGCGGCGCGGGCGGCGGCCGCCGCAGAGCCCGTGCCGGATCCCGCCCGCGCCCTTGTCTCCGTGTCCGGGGCCGGAGGAGCCGAGGCGGTGCATGGCGGTGTTGATTTGGCGCCAAACTCCCGCTAAAAACCACTTTCATTCTCCTATAAATAAGAGGCCACACCCCCTTCCAAAACACACAACACACACCCTTGAGCACTTCACTCACTTTCTTTAGTCCTAGTTGTAGTTTTGAGCAAGGTTGAGCTTCAAGGAGGGCTTGTCTCCTTGGAAGGATCTTTTGGTAATATTAATATTATTATGGAGTTCCTTTCAATATTCAAGTCTTTATATTCATATTGCATGCGCTCGAACTAGAGTATAGTTACCCTCATGTTATCTTATTAATGTGTGAACTATGATCTAGTTGACATATTAGTAGATAGAACTTGGCTAATTATAGAATTAACCGGTCATGTGTCGACTCGCTAGAGAGTGGTCGGTTTATGTAGATTATGATGGTTTGGTGTACCTTCGGGTTTACCTTTATCCTTGCTTGTCGATCCAGAGGGTCGGAGTCGGGTGGGATTTAGGTAGTTTTCTATATACGTGGACGTGGTGTCCAGGTCTATAGTAATCATCGAAATGTCGGGCATCCCACGAGGGTAGTGAGGTAGGGCGTGTGGTGATGCCCCTTCCGCCCATCGTATTCCTCCACGCTCGGGATGTTGAGTTGGAGTCCGAAAGTGTCCATCGGCTAGCGTAATTAGCCGCGGGCATCTCCTCATCATATGATCGTGAATCCCATCATGATTTAGCCTCCTCACATGTTAAACTAGAGTTCACCCATGTGCAATATTTAGAACCACCTTGTCATTGTAGATTTTTTTATCCTTTTCTCCTAGTGGTGTAGTAGCTTATGTGTGTTTGTCACTATCCTGAAATATCTATTCTTCTTACCCCCCGCAATTGAATTGACTAATGGTTATTCATAAAATACATTGTGGATCATCATCATCATTATGCTAGCTAACCACACAAGCCTGCCTTCCCTTGGGAAAATATAAATCACGATACCCGAATACCAGGGTGAAATGCTGGCAAATGATAGATCCGCGCGCTCATGGATTGACTAAAGTAAAACATGAAATCTATCATCTATTCTTAACGTGATCCGAGAATATTATTCTTAGAGATTGCATATGAAGCGCCAACAAGCATTCGTCTATCGAAATGGGTTATTATCTATTCGTAATGTCGTTAAGAAATATCAACAAGCATTTCGTGCCGCTATCGAAAATGGGTTATTATCTACTCGTAATGTCGTTAAGAAATATCAATAACGCCGACGACGCGGCAGCATAGCCCGCCAAAGTGGAAGAAGGAGCCAGTCGCCCGCGCTGGCGAAATATTCGGGTCATCCCGTCCCGTATTCGATTTTGCCGTGTATACACCGTGGATCGCATGCCATTGTTCAAGATATCCGAACGAAGAAGTTGGCGCTGCACGCGAGGCTGGAAAGAGGCCGAGGCCCCTTTTGAGGCCGCACAGCGCGGGATGAGACTCTCCCGTGAGCGCGACCACCCGCCAAGAGAGGGCGGTGCTACGGCCGAGGGACCGCCGCTGGCCGGCAATAGCGACGCAGCACCACGACCACGTGCAGAGAGAGGGCGCCGCTAGCCGCCAGCGCAGGTCTCGGAGGTCGTGGCGGACTCGCGTAGAACGCGAGGTCGCCGAGCTGCGCAGGAAGGTAACGCCAAGCCTGAGGCAGAGCGCGCGCAGCTGGCCGCCGATCGCAAGCGGCTTGGAAGAGGAGTGCGTGAGCTCGCAGCCGCGGCTGGAGAACGGACACACCTCGCCCCAGCCATGGAAGGGGTATGTGTGAAGGATGCCCAAATAATCGACCGCGACACCCCTTAAAAATGTTAGTAATAAAATGATTGATATGTTGGTTGTGTGATACCTTGCAGTATGAAGCGTCTCGCCGAGACGCCATTTGCTGACGCAGCCTTGTGATGGCGAACAAGCCGTGGATGATCTCGCCTGGCGAGAGTTGAACACCGCCGCCCGATCGCGACGGTATATCCTTTCTCCGGGCGATGAACAATTACATTCAAAAGATGAGAGTAGCGGCATGATACCGGACTTCATCAGATATGTGTTTGCACCGGGCGCGGCCCCGTGCACCGATTAGGTGATCCGGAGGCCGACCGGCCCTATGGAGGGGGTCGCACACCAACGCGTCCCCGCAAGGCGCCCGGCCGATCCTCGATGCCGTTCATCATGCTACGTTGGCGGGCAATCCGAGGAAGCGCCGCCGACCGACACCCAAAACATGGAGCAACAGCTGGCGGGCGAACGAATTCACTCCGGCGACAGGGGCTCGGGCGCGCCCGGCGGTGGCTCGCTCCCATTATCCCGAGGTGCGCTTCAGCTCGTCCGCCTAGGCTACGCGACTCGAACATTGGAGGCCGCAACTCAACTCGGAGGGAGGCTGACGAGGCGGCGACATGTAACTTGCCGACGAGATGAACCCGCCTCTATGAGCCGCTAGGTAAAGTCCTGGGTGAAGTTGCCCCGTGCATAATACTTTTGCTTCTTTTGGCCGTAGCCATGAAACGGTTAGTGAAAAACAGTTTGAAAAACACTAAGGTTTTAAGCCGAGCCACGCCCGGATGTGTGGGTGGCATTATTAGCTAATACTTTGTTTTTATTGTCATATAATTGTTTTTAGCATGCATACGATTATGGTTGATGACGATATATAAACCGGTAGACGCGAAGGAATGTCACCTATGGTGGACCTTCGATCCTAGCCTTAACGCGCCGTATAGCCGCGGCAAGAAGGAGACGCGATGCTCGGGCAAGCTATTGGGCTGTCGACCACGCTAAGGAGTCATCCGTGACGCCCGCCCATACGGGAGTACACCGGGCCACACATACTATGAAACCACAAGTACGAGATCTGTTCTAGGGGGTCCAGTGACTTTAGAGTGTGGTCGAAAGCATGGAAATAAAGTGTTACGCCGTCGAAAAGAGAATATAACCATGTCAACGACTCAAATAAACTTTATTAAACTATGCGACAAATGTAAGGTAAAAATGATACAAGTCGGCTTACGTAGTCCCCCGAAGTTACGGAAAAATCGCCGCAGTGCTCGATGTTCCGAGTTGGGGATGTCGATATCCTCCATGGTCGCCAACCGGTAAGCTCCCCGGGCCGGTAACTTCCTTAACTTTGAAGGGGCCTTCCCAATGAGATCCCGCCAGGAATACTCTTCCGCTTCCTTCGGCGACCAAAGTCGCCAACCGCAGCGGCTCTTCCAGCCACATTGCGATTGTAATATCTTCTCGAACGCCCCGAGGTATTTGGCGCTCCGCTGCGGCAAGATTGCAGGCGGGTTTCTCGAGCGATGAGCTCATCTTCTCGAGTAGCTGTCCGGTTTCTTCATTATATTTCGACCGGGAGAACTAAAGGCGATATCAGGAGGGAGGATCTTCGAGCCAAACACCATGAAGTATGGAGATACGACCAGCAGCCGCGGCTAGGCCGGGCACGGAGTCCCCGTAGACGACGGCAGTGTGCTCTTTGAGCCGACTGTGGTATTTCCTATCCGGTCGGAAGAGTCGCCCACGCCTCTAATATCATGTCGCCGCCGCTCGGCCCGCCCATTGGCCCGAGGGTGGGCACATGGTCCACATATTTCACCCCGGGAATGCCTTTATCTTCGCAATAATCCCAAAAGTGGCCGCCATGAATGTGCCGCCAAGATCCGGTGATGATGGAGTTTGGGATGCCGGGCCGATGGACCACCTCATCTAACATCTCGACGGCGTCTTAGGCCGGGTTGGCTTCGACCACCGGAGGTATTCAATCCACTCTGAGAACTTTGTCACCATGACGAAGATCCACTTGAAACCACCAGGGCTGCTTTGAAAGGTCCGATGGCGCCAAGTCCCCAAAGACAGAAAGGCCATGCTGCCGCAAGATAGTCCTGAGCTCATGTGTTGGCACATGTTCGCTTCGCGAAGAATTGGATGTCAGGCAATGCCGCACTGTGTGTTCTCAGACGGCAGAACCGCCGGGCCGGCCAATAAAATCCTCGCGCTGAAAGCCTTGCCGACAAGAGTACGAGAGGCAAAGATGATTGCCGCAAATCCCGCCATGGATTTCGCCGAGAAGCTTTATACCATCTTCCTGAGATGCACTTCTCGCAGACCCGGTCTCCCTATACTCTTCCGCATAAGGAAACCGCCGACTAGGATCGCAATTCCTTGCCGCCGATGAGACGCCTTGCTCGCTCGCTCCTCGGGGACAAGAGCTTCCCGCAGATATTTGATTACGACCCGCCGCCTCGCCCGACGGTATTTGATAACGGGCAAATCGATATGGTCGGGTGTCTCAAGTGGAGGCCCCGGGCCGCAGATCACCGATTATCGGTTTCCATAGATCTTCGACGAAGACGCCGGCCGTGATCTTTGCCCGAGAAGAGCCGAGCTTGAAAGTTCCATCGGTGGCTTGGTTGTAATCCCGAATCACATGATCAAAACCGAGTCCGTGAACTTGCCTTCCAATTTTCTTATAGCCGCCACATATGCATCCATCTTCTCGCTTTGCAATCCCAATCTTTGTTGACTTCCTTTGATTACCAACGCCGAAGTCCCTCGAATACCGCAGCCGGCGAACCCAAGTCGGACAAATGGCATGAGGTGCGTCGCGAAGGGCAGCCCATTCGCAAAGATTGTTAGACTAAAGTGGATCCGAAGGACATACGTGAGCGATCCCAGAGAGGGCGATATGATGTAGACGCCGGCCCCTACCATCGAGGCAGAGCGAACCATCAAGTACATCGGCCCAAGACTTCTACCGGTGTCTTCGAGGGGGTCTCCGTGATCCGGGCCCATTCGCATACCGAAATCAAGTAATGCTTCGCGACTTGATTGTACTGTTTCCTGTATTCGAGAATGTGCCGAAATGAATGCCTAATTTGCATATACGACCATTACACTCTTATTCCACGTGACGTCGCCCACTGGGTAGTCCGACACTACTGATCGGGTGAAGGTCAAAATAGTGACGCAAATTCACGGGACGGATGTAACTCGTAGAGCAATTTCTATATATGTAGGTACTTTTGTTTAGAGTCATTTAGTACCTCGCTAACTAAGTAGA
>JADLZK010002410.1:0-94867 GCA_015847255.1 Hyparrhenia diplandra
CGGGATGTGGACTTCAAAGGAATCAATAGTGCTGTCACTACCACGAACTACCGCTCGAAGGTAGGGTGCATTCACAAGCAACCTTGGTCTAAGCAAAAGATGCCTAAACCTAAGCATACTCCTCTAATCTATAGATTCCCATAGATTAAAGTACTAAATAAGAGTTATGAACAATAAGAATAATAAGAACATTTACTTCATTTAAATAAGAAGTTGATCCACCATAGAAGTCTCAGGAACAAGTGCCGAGGCTTTGATCATGGAGGTACAAGCATAGAGGAGTCACCGAAGCCAGTCCTGCTTCCCCTTCTTCTCCTCCACCCACCGTTTAGCTTGCAAGACTAGATCTAGTCACTCTTTAAAGTACTGTGATCTAATCTATCAACTTGATGCTTTTGCTCTTCAACTCCTCTAGGGATTCTAGTTCTTACATGGTGTTCTAATCTAGATTGAACTAGAGAGGAGAGGTCGGGGCCCTCACCGTTGAGTATTGAGTTGAATAATGAATTAGGGTTTCACCCCGGGGTGGGGGTCTTCTTATATAGGCCTTGGCGATGAGCGATGACCATTGGATCAAAACCGACCTTCAATAAGCGGTATAGATACAACCTCAATGTCGCGGGTAAACCGCCATAGAAAGGGAGAGTACCGCAGTGGACTGGCCCGCGGTCGCTATGAATCCGCCGCGATCGCCCGAGTCCTATGTCACAACGACATCTCCTTCCTCCTGGTGTCTTCTAGAATGTTTTAGTCCACTTTTTGGGTTGAGTTACTTCCACAGTCAAGTCTTGTCATCGTATGGGATGTAAACTCTTAGGTTTCTCACCATTCTTATCTACTTTTTATACGTTTAATTTTAGAAAAGATATAAATCACCAAAGCTCGTGGAATTATTGTGCCGGACCGCCAAATTATAAGAGCACAAGTCCGAAAAATCAATCGGAAATACGACCAACTTTCCAAACTTGAGGTCATATAATAGCGCGGACCATCTGAAATCTCGGCGATTTCAAACCAACATCGCAACATACAGATCGTAATCATCGATTGTATCACATCGCTTGCCATCACAGATTACAACATAAAAAGATTCACTTACCATACATCGGAGTTTCATTTATTATTACAAACCAAGTTTGAAAAGTAGCGGAAGCAAGTTTACTTTGAAACAAAAGTACCTAAACAAATATATTACAAATTGCCATAGTCTTTATCATGTCCCACAAAAGCATGAGAAGAGATTTATGGAGACCATGCCCAATGGTCTAGTCCTCGCCTCTCGGGAGGAGGCAAGACACGCAGCTACAACCCCGATAATAGCGGTCATCCGCAACAATTGGGAATAAACCCCGAGTGAGGATGTACTCGCCTAGACTTACCCGACATATAACTCAATAAAAAAGACATCAAGGATCATGCAAGGCTTTATGGTAGAGCTAGCTTGACTCCAATTGCATAAAGGCATAATTACTACCTCAATTTAACTTGCATCATTTTAAAGTCCATAGCATAAGGATTTAATTTGCAACTATTTCTAAAACAAGTAATAAGATGAAACAATCAACCTTATACTAATGGAACAAGTCCAACCACCACCGGGCCGGGGTGATCAACACCATCATCATCATAACCATCACCACTTATCCATCATCATCAGTTATTTATTTGTGTGCTAAATTGGAACCGTTCTGTCAGGGTGCTCACTATCCAGAGCGATGGCGATCAATCGACATTACCATTTGGGGAAAATATTCCTAACACTCACCCTAGCATACCGGGGCCAAAAGGTAGCTATAGGTCACCTTTACGCTCATTCAAGAATGGCGGTCCCGCCAAGCGTCGTACTCAGGATATCACCCATCTAACAAATGAAGGACTTTAAACACCTTGCCCATCGACTAACTCGATGACTCCCCTACGAGAGCGCACTTTATACTCCCTCGGGTTTCCAGTGCTTGAATAGAGTTACTTTGGCTTCGTGGTCCGACAACCTCGGGTCGGCCAACTAAGTGATAGACTCGTTCAACATGATTAGGAAGTGCTCCAAGCTCAAGTCCTTAATCTAATACAGGCAGGACTCTGGGCTCGGGACCTCCATGTCCGTAGCCTCCATTTTTCCGCCCGGCCTCCCTAATTTTGCTTTACAAAAATAGCGGATACATCCATGATACACCATAGTTCATTTTAACATATTTCCACTATATCTCGCGGTGAAAACATCACCCGACTTCTACCGATTTTAGTTTCAAAATTTTAACTAAGCAACTATTCGATCCTATACTTAAATAAGGTAGCAGTATGAAAGGTGGACAAGGAGGTAAAGTGCAACAAAGGTTTTCATCCAACTCCTATTACTTAATGCAACACACATAAAACAATAACATTTATAAATGACATTTAGCAAATAATAGAAAGTGAAAATGCATCGGGGCTTGCCTTTCACAAAGTTTGGCTCATGCCATGCAGGGCACTCAACTACGAGCTCCTCCGGCTTCTCGGTTCGACTTGCTTTGGACCTCCAACCTGAAGAACTCCCTAGATCTCGGAGGTACTTCCTTGGTTCCCAACAACGTAATCCCAATAGGAACACCTATTGCATGCATATGCAATATGATCAATAATATGAATGCATAAAGATACACATAGGGATGATATGAATGCTTAAAGATAAACATGTGAATGTTATGAATGCTCAAACATACTTAATTTCAGCTCTATTCTAATCACTATAAAACATTTTATCAATTAAGTTACATAACACAACCCTACTCACTCACACTTCACAATCTGTCCTTCACCAAGCCATTCACAAGAAAATCATAACTGGAGTTCCAGATCTCCTAAAAATAACAAACTTATACTCTATGGAAAGCTTATGAAATGCTCTACAATTCATATTCAAACATCACAGTAAAGATTCCGACCATAAAATGGTCGAAATGGTTCTCCCAACAAAATCTGTTCTGGCCAAAACAGCAAATTACAGATTTTATGTTCTAAATTCTATCCACCACAACTCTCAAACTACTCATACAAAATACACCAAATTTTAACAGGAGCTAGATATACAAATTATCTAACTTTTTATGTATACAACTTTTCTTCATAAAACCCATTTTGACCATACAAAAATATCAAACTTCAAATCTATACATGCATGTCCAAAATCTTCTCAAAAACAAGAGAAGCATACACATGCACCAACTTTTACCAACTCATCTAGGACTAACTCCACTCACTTGAGCACATCCAAAGCAACATTTCAAGCCTAGAAAAATATAAAGTCCATGCATGTCATGATAAACTTCATGACTTTATTTAAAAGCATTTTCAAGCCTAAAAGGGACTATATAGCAAAAGGCATCCTAAAAATCTAAGAAAATTACAGTGGCCATATTCCAACACATCATGGCCACCATAAAAATTTCAACCCAAAATACCAAGTGTAACTTCCTACACAAAATTACCAAATCTATGCATGAACATGAGGGAAATCTACTTTTGTACTACAACAGTGTGAACCATCAAAGATGGTATTTTCTCCACTCACTCTACCACTCAAGAAACACTCACAAAAAATTATCAAGACCACACTCCCTATATTTTTGCTCATAACAAAACCATCATAATAAGCACCCTAAAATAGAAAACCATTTTCCATCACAAAACCTATACCATCTATCATGATGCATGTGTAGATCTAGTCAAAAAGAAGACCAACAAAAGTGGTTTCACATTTTTCTAAGTTTCCAAGAATTTAGTATGCATTTTCATAGTTTCTTTGAAAAACAAATGCAAAATAAAAGTTGTATATAAAAGTATCTCAAAACTGATGTTTCATACTTTTAACTTATAGATCTCATCACAAGGATCACAGAAAACTTTGTCTCACTCGATTTGGACCAAAATGAGGAAGATATGATTTTACAAGATTTAAATAGAAACACGAAATCGGTTTGAAATAAAACTAAAATAGCAAAACACATTTACATCAGGGACCCTAAACTTAGAAAACAACAAATCGAACCTAAATTCTTCCTCTCTAGTACATAAGCATCGTAAACCCTAGAAAACTTGCTAACATAAAGCCGGGTCCTATTCTCACCTAAACTACGAGCAGGAGGATGGTGCTTGGCGGTCCGCATGCGGCCGTTCTCGCCGTAGGCGAAGTGAGGGCACCGACCAGTTTGTTAGCGTCCTCGCGAACGGGGGGTGACCTTAATCGGATGGGGCGATGCAACGTGGCCGCCAGGGCGTACGCCGGCGAACTGCTTGCGCCGGTGGCGGCGGCGTGAGGCGAGCCGCCGGGCGATGCCGCCGAGGCCGGTGGTCTAGATGGTGGTGAGGTGTGTGAGGAGAGTGAGGCGGATTGGTGGCGGAGAGGTAGAGGCGTGCTTTCGCCGGCCGGCCGCGTGGCCGGGCCGGTGGTGGATTGGGCCGGGCGAGAGGCGCCACGAGGCGCGAGGTCCCATTTATAGGCCATGGCGAGGTGGCGAGGCCCGCGGGCGCGACACATGTTTCGCCACGCAGCCCACAAGGTAGCGTCCGTGCGCGGGGAAGGCTGCGCCACACGCCTTCTGGCCGGATGGCGCATAGCGGACGGGGCCAGGCTGGCCGAGGGAGGGGCCGATTTGGGCCAAGTGGGGCAGCCCAGGTTGGCTGCCCTCGTTTCTTCTCTTCTTTTTTTTTTTAAATTTTTGAAACAAACCGAAATGGCTCCAAACTTCCAAAAGCGGTTCGTAATTTGGGCAAAGTCATAAAATATGAAATGTTCCTCATAAAATTCTTGACATTTCATCTATAGAAAGTTTTTGTCAACCTGGGCTAGATTTTGAATTAAAATTTTTGAAATGATAATCAACCATAAAATGCATTATTGATTTTGAACTATTGTACCTAACAAAACAAAAACCGTGAAGAATCGTGTGGGGTTTCTCTAGATGAAATGTAGCTCACGAAATTCTTCACATTTCATATACTGAGAGGTTTGGTTCCAAATCGGCCTAGATTTTGACCTCTAAATTTAAATTCAAAATAAGTATAAAATGGAGAAAACAAAACATTCCAATCAAGTCATCAAACAACCTAAGGACTCTAAGGATATTGTTCCAAATCACAAAACCAATATGATTAAACCACTTTAGAGCACAACATGACTCTAGCCAACATCATCCACCATGACCATGCATTCTACAAAAAAGATATTTAACTTGAAATTTACATGAAATGAGATGCAATATGAACAATCATATAAATGATGCTTATGCTCATGAGATGCAATGCAAATGTGAGCTAAACACCGGGTGTTACAATTATGTTAGTAAAGCCCCTAGACTTATGTTGATATTCATTTTGTGCCCTTGTTTCATGTTTAGTTGACTAATAATATTATGCTATAACAGGTGTCAACAAGGCCATAGGTTGAATCATATGCATTTTTGTAAGCTTCCATAAAAAATAATAGTTAGCAAGGACAATTTTTTAGGTTGTGTTCTCTCACATCTCCGAGATGGGATAGCATGGCAATAAGGGGCCTTTGTCAACTACTACCTTTTGTAATTACAAGTCCTATGATGGGTAGCAAAACACATATTTGCAATCTCCGCATTTTTTGCAACCTTTTTCCTAATGGGGACCAGAAAACACCTTGTATATGTTTTCCTAACTCTTGTTTCTTATTGTAGTGCCTTTTCTTTAGGATTCTTCTCCACATGCCGCTAGTTTGATTGGGCTCATAATCTTTGGTGATTCAGACACTAAATTTGTGACAACATGCATGATCCCAATCAACTTCACCGAACAAGTCCTCATGATCAAAATATACAACCAGTTTTTCACGCCCCCATGCACATGTTGCCATTACATTGGTGTCAATCAAAGTATGAGATGTAGACCTTCTAGGAATGTCTTCCCTAGTAGCAACCAATATACCTTCAAGGCGAGATTGCTTTCGGATACCCTAACTTCTTTGCAAAGTACGAAACCACAAGGGAGACCATGTATCTGCGGTGTACATGATCAAAATAAGACACCCTTTCTTCGATGTATTATTTAAGATTCCTTGAACTAACAAACATACCACCATGGTGAATTTCGATTGTGAATTCATCTCTACAATCACCTATAGTATGGATAGGAAATCAACCAAATAAGATGTTTTGTTGTGAAGAACAAAAATGCTAAAACCCTAAACTTTGTTCAAAATTGATGACTAGACATGGCAAAGTCCACGCCTTTCAACCTCACACTTGCAACATATAAGCCTACCAAATCAATGAAATTGATGAGAGAATGCAACAACCAAACTCTAGTGTGATTGTAGCGGTGTGATGTCTGTTTCTCCTAGCACGAACAATCAACTCTCCAATGATCCCTCCATTGTCCACCTCGATGCCATTGCTACCCTTTGTCAAGGAGCACCGAATAAAGATACGAATGAGACAAAGAAAGTTGGGGGGAGGTGTGGGGAATTATTGTATTGTCTCAATTTCAAACCTATAAAGCGATAAGAGGGGCATAATAATTGCAATTAGGACCGACACCATCTACAGAGTTAGCAGCAGATTGTGCCTAAACAACACAAAAACATAGAATAGGGGCCCAATCGGTCATTTTGAGAGTTCATGGACTAGCTTCACACAAACCCAATAAATTTAGGGCCCGACCATGCACTTTGCTCTTTATTCTACCATTTTGTTTAGATGCTTTTATACTTTGCTTCTTGTTTAGCTTTACTCCTCACTATGTAAAAAAGGTTAATAACCGCCATTGATGAGAGACGTCGCTAATAACGGCGCTTTGTGTTGTGACATTCCGACGCTGCGGCCGGGCGGCGCCGCGATAGGCGTCGGATGGTCCCACGGGACCAATACGCGTCGATAATAGGAGGTCATTACAGGGCGGCGTGTTCATGTAACGCGTCGTTTTCTTAATCCAAACGCGTTTTCCTTTGGCACGAGCACTGGGCCGCGGCTATGGCGAGACGCTTTTTGAAACCGAAAGGTCTCATAGAATTCAATGTATCTCGGGACACTAAGCCATCACAAAGCGCATTTTCGAGGCCGTCACCGTGGATGCAACCCCTAATTCGCACGCGGCGTTTTTACCACGGACACCTTTCGGCGCCCGCGTGCATCGAATTCACGAGTATTACGCACAGCGTGGATTCACGCACTCGCTGTGGTCGATACCCGTCGTGTTGCTTGACACCGGCATGCACGCAACGTCGCCAGATACGACGCTTGGAACAAGACAAGGGTCTATAACGGCCACCGCAAATTAAAGTCAGCGTTTATTTTCGTGACGAGTTATGTTAGGAGGTGTCGCAGTGACATGTCCCAACCACTACCGACGCCGTTTATTTTTCGGGCGGTTGTGTTATCGGGTGTCGTACATGTCGCAACCACTACCGACGCGCTTATTTTCTCGGGCGAGTTGTGTTAGGAGGGTATGCGTACGTTCGCAACCACTACCGACGCCGTTTATTTTTCGTGACGAGTTGTGTTAGCGAGGTGTTCGTACATGTCGCAGCCTCCCACCGACGCAGCGTATAGTTTTCGGACGAAGTTGTGTTATCGGTGTGTACATGTCCACCCACTACCGCCACGCGTATAGTTTCGGGCACGATGTGTAGCGGTGTCCGTACATGTCGCAACCGCACGACGCCGCGGTCATTTACGACGCGCCGGTCGCCACCGCCCCAGGTCTTTGTTTCTTGGTCGGTATTGCGACACGCATCCAGAAACAGACGCTTCAGCGGAATGGCGGCGTGCCGTAGTGTCCGGCGTTGTAGACACATGTCGGTGGTAGGCCCACAGGCGGTGCGCCGCTGTATTTGTCTCGAAGTCTTCTGGTCGCCCGTCTCACGCTAAAGGCGATGGATGTTGACACGCCGTCTGTGCCCGCATCGAATTTGGCTAGGCCTCGCATCCGGGTTTTGAACGGGCCTCCGCCGCTCGGCAGGCTTTCCGGCCCTTTCCTTTGGGCCTGAATTTGGACTCCGCATGTTAGGCCCGTTCTCTTTGTGGTACTTAATTTGGGCCATTTTCTCTAGCGTAGGTTATAACACTGCGGACATATTATTATATAAATATAATGTGTTGCCACACACTTAGTCTCTCTCGGTGGTGGCGCGACACCGGGGGGTGGGGGGTAGCGGAGCGCGATGCACGGGGACGGCGACTATATCTTTGTTGATGATTGATTTGCTACGCTCATTTTGCTATATACTGTATTTGGATCGCCTCCTTGGTGTCAGTGTATGCTGCCGGAACCGCGGCGGCCATGCGTGAGGCCAAGTTGGAAGTTGTTCTCCTCTGTTGGATGCGTGGAGGATCTTCGCCGAGCGGGTCCTCGGCATTACGCGGGGAAGCACCGTCGTCCGCGGCATGCAGGAGGCATAGTTTCTCGGTTGAATGGAGGCTAGGGTTTTTCCTTACCCCATAACGTACATGCTTCCCAAGAAGCAATCTCAACCATTGAATCCAACCGAGATCAGCGGTGCACAAGCACCGGGTCGCCGGTTTGGGCTCCAAATTCATCCTCCATGTGGAAGGATAGCCTAACAAAAATCGTTCCTAATCATACACAAACTCACAAAGGCGAGGCTTTTTACCTTGCTTCACCGCAAATTCAGCATAGGTAGCCTCGGTTTTAAATTCTTGTCCTCGAGTGTGGGGAAAAAAAAAAAACTTCCAAATGACCCTTCCATTCCAGTCTTGATTCATTGCCATGATAAAGCTCAATCCGGACACGCGAGAATGCATTGATAACACTAGCCTTCACACAACCAAAGTAATCACTACGGATGTGTACACAAAGAAATCGGGTTCCACACCACAAGCGTTATCTTGAAAGCAAAGTTTCAATAAACCATAAAAGTGCACTATCAACCGCGTGCGGCGAGTGCCACAAAGAAAACAAATAAGTTACGTCATTAGTCTTATGAAGTCAGCATCTCAATTTTTTAAAATATGACAAAAGAAAAAGATGACAAGCTAGGCGTTCATGAGTAGAAGTTTCATCCATTGTAAACTCGGACAATGTATAAAATCGACACAAAGAGTTTTTACAAGCCATGTGGGTCGTGAATGCTCGGTCACACACAACGCATGCTCATAAAGATCAACACAATACTTCTATCATGCATATCCCTCGATGTGCACAAAGTCAAGGAAGAGACCTAAGACAAGGCAAAATGTTACTTTTTATGTCCTTGGGGCGCTAAACATTAGTTTTTTCGGCTTAGTTTGTCCATCCATATATTCAATGTCGCATTTGGCACGCATACGTCCGAAATCATATTTTCTCCGTAACTTTGGCGTTTTCAATAAAGAAGTTGACAAAATTCCACATCTCATTCCTGCCCTTGTAATCTAACAAGCATTACCGGTTCTTAAGGTGGCTTTGAAGACAATCAAGATGATCAAGGGCATAATGGTACTTCACCCTTTTGACGGGCCTTCAAAGAGACCCGCAAATGAAACAAACAAAAAATGTCCTGAGTGAACACGCAAAACGTAGTGACAACGATTGCATAATTTGACTAAATGAACTTTTATTCGAGACATAATTCGGATTACACATAAACAAATTCAATTCATAAATATCAAGAAATATCGGCTACATTTGAGCGTGTAAAAAAATCTCATCAAGCAATATAAGCTAGAAACTAAATGTGGAATGTAAGGTACATATAAATTTTTATCCAAATGTTAGTTACCTTCACATAGAGCTTTTGTAGGCGTGGGAAACAATTTGGAAGACTAACAATATCATTAATGTCGAGGGAGATGGCATGCACACAACCAAAACTTTAATAGTTCCCATCAGACATGGAGGTATAGACATCGCAAAATAAAACTTTGGTTATACATTATCTTGACATAATGTATAAATAATAAAGTAAATCAAGTAGCAAACATGGTGAACTTACAAACTACACACCTTACAAATACCAAACTCGAATGTCGTAGGGCGGTCGAGGGGCCCCAAGAACGAAGCTTTGAAGCCATTTGGATGAGAACGTTCGGCCGAGACTTGGGCACAATATTAGAATGGGGCAGCAGTAATGGTGGCGTTCAATGAATAGCTTTTCTAAAAGAGGAGCATCATCAATCACCACTTCTTTCGAAATTTGCTTTCGGACTCGGATAAATCTTTCGTCGGAAAGACCAAACGACCTAAGTGTACAATTAGTTATGCGGATGCAAGAAAGTCCGACATTTTCTCGGCATTACCAAACTCGTAGTATAGGGCATTTGGAGAGAAGCGTATGGAGCATTTTGTCCCCAATAGCCATGCGTTGGATGGTAAGCTCTTTCATATTGGCGAAATGTAAACTATCTAAATCGGCCATAGGGAAACTTGGCGAACTCATGGTGTAGTCTAGGTCGTGTCTATCATCGCGATGGTGAGAGCGCAAAGGGAGGAGGATACTTGAAAGTGTGGGCGGCTCGGCCGATATATGTGAATGCGTTCCAAAGCTCGAGATGCTCCAGGCTATCGATTTAGGGATTGAAGCCGACACGTAGATCCGGATAGATGTCGTCTATTCTTTGCCAACCAAGGGACAGCCGGGCGGAAAGGACCCGAATGATCTGAGATGATCCGAGATCTGATCCGCACGACGCCAATATAGGTCGGCGCTGCGCTTGATGAGCTTGATGTCGCTGTCGCGAGGTTGAGACGGAGAGTTAGCCATAGGGGCGCCACGGGTAGATAATACTGCGTCCGGCGCCGCTATCGATTGGTAGGAGGGAGATGATGGTGGTGAGAATGGCGCCCAGGAGGTTGTCGATAAGATCAGAGCCTAGCGGGGCAGGGTTTGAAGTCGGTTTTGATGGATCCGCCAGGATGACTCGCCATTTCAGGGGCGAACCTGGGTTTCTTCATCTTCGATCTGTCTATTTGCGGAAAGCTGGGCGCGCTTTCTTTCTGACGACTAAAGTAGTACAAGACTAGGTTTCGCGGCTTGCGGCGGTGGCGTATTTTTTGCAACATCAAATGAACCGGTCGTCCGATTTGATTGGACCGCTAAGGTCGTCGATTCTTAAGCGGCGCAAGCCTCCATTAGATGGGGTCGTTTTAGCAAAACCAGCAACATAAGCATGGTACAAGTACAACCATTTCGAGCTACCATTTCTTGAAAAATGTTTGTGTTCGAAAACAAAGTTTGGTTCACTTTTTCAAGAGACTACATATACTATTATTTTTCAACAAAAATTCATGGAATTAACTTGTCAATCGGTATTTGTGTGTAATTCAAAAGAAATTCTAGCTAAATGCAAATTCCAAAGCATCAATCTCATATGGCCATTTGAATTGGCTTTAGCGAATGGATCGTGCAATTGGAAATAGTCACCAATTATAACTACTTTCGTCATTATATGTTGCTCACTTTGTCATCTTACCTTTTATTCATTTACAAATGCACTCGGGGACATTTGGTTTGCAATTGCTATTGAAGTTGTTGTCCCCCCCACCTATGGAAATATCATCAACAAGCATTTCGATGTACGCTTTTTATTTCGCATGGAGATCTTACAAGTTACAATGCACCCTCTACGTGTGTGTTGCATCCTATTAATTCAATGAAGCTAGAGTACCATGCTTCCTTACACTACTTTTCTTCAAAAATGTGATTCATGAACCTCGGGATATTTAATTAGGAGCTTCCTATGTATAGTATCCCACTTTGAAATTTTCATTTATAAAAAAAGGTATAATTACCGATCATGAATCAACATCAATAATGACTTTTTAAGTTAGCCCAACTTTTACAAGAATAGATGGGTACTTAAGATAAACAACAAGATCGATATTCATTGTTAGCAATTCCTATGAATTAGGGATTGCCAAAACACTATAAATATATCAATAAATTTGTGTTAGAGCTGGAATTATCAATGCATAGTTGTATTTGTTTATGTAAAACAAAAGATTGAACCTTAGATTTGAACCGTAGTCACCTGATTTTGTTGTGATCAATTGAATGCATAGTATTCACCATCATATGCATTGATGATACAAGTCAAATGCACTTTTTAAAATATCTTATCCTCACATGGATACCTCACCGATATATGATTTCCAGTTCTAAGCTTTAGTACCGACTAATCATCAATTTTTTAATAAATCTAGCTTTGTACTTTGCTACCCGTTGAGCTCGTGAGCTTTTTCTAACAACTGGAAACTAATACGGGTAACACATACGATTATTACCTAAAATAATAGTTTCTCAAGTAATAATCCTACAACTACCAATTTTACTTATTGCTACCTTTTAAATTTAAAAGTGTTGCAAGATGCCCTATGAGTAAAATCAACTTAAAGGTTTCTTCCACCTATTGGTACTTGAGGTATCATCCATATTAAATAGATTAATGTAACTTATGCATAAAGTTGTCGTTACTTGGTGCGGGTTTTCATAGTAAGTGTACAAAGTGGATGTTGAACATTTGAATTCTTGCGGGTTGCATGGATTTCTCTTTGAAGATTGTCATGATGACCGAGGAAAAACAATATCATTTTAAAAATGTGCAATTTATGGTAGGGTAATCGGGGATGATAAATTAGAATCGTATAAAGCTGATCTATGTTATATATCTGCGTAATATGTTCGGGTTTTCAAGCTTTGTATTGAGCACTCTAACACGCATTGAAGCTGCATATCCATCACAAGGTTTGACTAAGAATTAATAAGTGAAGAATACGTTTGCACATTCCATCACGTGGTGGCCAAATCTTCGCCCAAAATCATTTTAGAGCGGCAAAGTCGCGCTTATTTTCTAGTATAGACCATGTGTAAAACAAACACTTACGCCTACCTTTCTTTGTATTAGGATTTTTGACTTGGGGAGATTCATCAATTTGGAGGATATTAGAGAGAAGATGGCCAAGTTTCTTATGGAACATGTCATCGGACACGAAGTCGAGCATTTCATTTAAATGTGAACCGTGAGTTGATTCTGTTTCTCTTCTGCATGACGGTCGTGGATACATGCATGTGAACGGGTGTTCTTGTTTCCCTTTGCCGCATGACGATCAAAATTTGGATACATGCATGTGAACCGTATTATCGTTTCCCTTTGCCGCATGACGATCAAAATTTGGATACATGCATGTGAATGTTATTTGTGTTGTGAACAATCCGTGGCGTGCCCTCAAGAAACGGGTACATCCGTGTGAACAATGAGTTTCATATGTTTGCGATTGCTTTTTTTGCAACCGATAAGTGACAACAAGACATGTTGGTTAATTTTTCTTTCTTTCTAGTTAATTTTTAACTTCAGCCTTAAAGATTTTTAAAGTAGTCTAATAATGCCTCATCTTTTAGTTTTAAAAGAAGTAAATATAGCAAAATCTAGAAGCATCATCAATTAATGACATGAAATATCTCTTTGCACACACCATTCATCTCACATAGATGAGGAATGTATGAGTTCTAGAGGTGCCAAGAGCCTCTCCTCCGCGCCTTGTGAGGCTTTCGAGGTTGCTTAGATTGCACACAATTATGACACTTAGAACCTTTGGTAATGGTGAAATCTAGAATTAACTGCAAGCTCACCAAAATTCACATCTAGAATTAAGCGCAAGCTAGATAGATGTGACACCAAACTTCACATGACACAAGCGAGAATGCCAAACACTCGAATTATCATTAATTGTGTCACAAATCGATTAAATGACTTATTACAAAAATCTCGCCAAACTTAGGCTAAAACAAACCTCACTTAACCATAGCCTTCACCAATAAATTGTCCATGCTTAGACATAACTACTTTATTGGACTCAACACTACCTTAAACCCATCTCATAAAAAAGAAGGTAAACTTGAGATTCTTTGTATGCTTTATGATTTTTTTTTTTTTTTGGGAATATATGTTTGCGGATATTGGGAACACGTGATATTGGGCCTTTGAGATTTATCGAATTTCTTCATATGATTGCGATTACGTTGTAAAACCGATAACAAGACATGTGGGTTCTACACTTTGCACCACTTGATGGCCGCGATGAAACAAGTTCATTTGGATCGTCACGAGGTAACTTTCGAAGTGCAGCTCCATCTTGTGCCTACCTTTGTTTGGCAATATAGACCATGTGTACACAAACACTTACGCCTACCTTTCTTTGTATTAGGATTTTGACTTGACGGGAGATTCCATCAATTTGAGGATATTAGAGAGAAGATGGCCAAGTTTCTTATGGAACATGTCATCAGCCCCGGCGGGCGAGCATTTCGTTTTCGTAAACCGTGAGTTGATTCTTGCTTTCCCTTGCCGCATGCATGACGATCGGTGGATACATGCATGTAAACCCGTTTCTTTGTTTCCCTTGCCGCATGACGATCAAAGCTGGATATATGCATGTGAACTGTGTTATTTGTGTTGTGAACAATGCGTGGCGTGCCTCAAGAACAGGGTACATCTGTGTGAACAATCCGAGATACACACAATTTGCAATGCTTTAACGCCGTTTCGCCATTTGTTTGTGATCGACCGTCCATCTCAGATATTTGTGTTTGCCGGTGTCTACCATTTTCAATTTCGCCGCATAGTTGAAACGATGCTGTTATCTATGTACGGACCACGTACCGATCTTGGCGCGCCTGTAGGTTTTCGTACTAAATGTCTGTTAGCGAAACGAAGAAACGCCCAAACACCAACAAGCGATGCGAAAATACATAACGTTCATACGGTCGTGCGAGAATCAAACGATTAGATGTAAAAACGATTAAATCCCCTGAGCGTGGTTACGAAAACGCGTCTGTATTAGCCGGAAAGGAACGCATGACGAGCTTACTAAAATGCGCGTCGTAGCTCGTGTGTTACTCGACACTTCGACACTGGCGAACAAATCACTGTAACACGGGGGCACATTGCGGACGATCGTTTTAAACATGTGACCGTAGTTAGTTACGCGATTACGGTCGATCGACCCACGAGCCCGAAGTGCATTAAGGTTCGCGAGACGGTAGTACAAAACAAGCGTCTCAGGGCCGGAGTGTAGTTACGATCGGCGATCTAATCGCGTCAGAGCTCGCAGGCCACATACGAACCACGTGTAACACGTGCGTAAGTATGAAGATATCACCGGTCGGCCGCGTTCCACACGGTCCGTATTTGAATAACGGTTCTGCACCCAGTGATCGGTGTACGTGAATGGATACAGCTAGAGGCTCGCGATGCCCTGGCGTCGCGGTGCGATAGTGGCACAGACGTCTTTCTTGTGTACGCGTCTCGCACATTAAACCGTTATTGGCCGCATCGGGGCGTCGCGTCACTACTTTGACGCGATACGGTCGATCACCGATGTCGGGTTTATGAGGTTTCAGGTACGCCGCGCAAACGGTATGTATGTAGATCTTTGTAGATCACGGTCGAGCAAAACCCTCCGAGACACAGACGTTCCACGGCCGCGGTGTAACAAGGGCTCACTACAGAGCGGGAAGTTTGAGACGCGACGAAATCCCGTCTCAGATTAAAGCTCATTATGACGCCTTCGCTACGGGCCGAATGCAAAGTCGAACATTTAGAGACCCTAATGGGCGTGACGCAGGCTACAAGGGATCAGAGAAGGCCTCAACGCCAGCGATTGTAGATGCCTTTTTACATAGTGCCTTGTGCGGCTTCGATGGGAGGAAGATTCATCCTCAAATTGTAAGTTCCAAGGAACAACTCCAACCTCTTTTGCGACTAGGGTCCTTGGTTCTAAGTTCTTGGGTGAAGATGGGGCTATTTCGGATAAAAGTTTATATGCTTTTTTTGCCGCTATATGTTGAATTCCCCAAGAGTATACCCAAGAGTCATTGCCATTATCATCCAAACCCAGATTCTCGAATAATAATGTTGTTTACTTCATCTAGTTGTTGTCTTGCCACTAGAGAAAGGGTTGGATCAAGATCCTCTCAAAGCTTTGATTCAGATAAAATCTAATGCCGCATTTAGGTTTCCTAGTAAAGGAGAACAGGTGGGGAAATCTGTCCTTAAGAGGCCGGGTCCACCCAAACATCTAACCGGAAGGAGGCACTTTTCCCATTTTGAGGTAAAAAGGTGGCAATGCTTCTAAATTTTGGATTGAGCTTCATAATGTCCTTCCACCAAAAAGAACAATGTACGTGACTGGCCATGGGGTGGGTTCTCACCATTAGAATAGAGACTGCTCCAAGTCAATCTTACCTGGGGAATATCTCGCATTATTGTAGAATTTATCAAGATGTTTCATAAGAAGAGCATCATTTTGTTGCCGGATTGACTTTTCCCATTGTTTTTTAGTGACACAAATGCATGACATGCTAGTTTAACTAGTGGGCTTCTCGCTAGACCGTGCCTTAGACCCTATAGTGATTAACTAGAAGAAATCGCGGGCGTTAAGCCGCTATGGCCGATGGGCGTGGCCATCGTATTATCAAAGTTGAAGATTAGTTAGATATGCGTTGGTGTGATCAATTTGCTATGTATATCTATGTGTGTTTATATATTTGTATGTACGGCGTATATGCAAATATATTATTATGTTGTCTACGATATATTCATTTTAATTATTTATATGTTTGGCATGTTGTTGTCGTTTATGCGAATGTATGGAATATCATGTACCATATGTAGTGAAGTATTATGCTATGTATATGTATATACGCGATTAATTATATTCGAGCATTTGTACTATGGGTTAGCGTTAAATAAAAGAATTAGGAAACAAATATTAGCAAAGAGGGTATGAATTTTTAGGATTTGATTTTGAAGTTTTTCTCCAGGAAATTAGAGCTAAGGCGGAGGAGATATTTTTTAGCTCCCATGCGATATGAACAATAAATTAACCAATGACATAAATTATAGATCTATATCTATACCAAATAAAATACACTAAATCATATGATATTTAAGTTTAATACATAGATCTAGTCATGAGGAACTCAACTAAATTGGTTTGATATTTTTTTTTATTATTTTTCCGTGATTTTATATGAAATTTGGAAGTTCTCTCGATTTTTAAAAGAATAGAGAAATATGTAGAAAAAGGGAAAGAGACTTATGGGTCGCGTTTTGGCCCATTCTGCTAGGGCGCTGAGAGCGCCGCCCAGTTAAGGCAGCGCGCAGCCCCAAGAATGGTTACCGTGCCCCATATAATGCTTTGGGACGGCGGGTTGTATTTGTGCAAAGGTCGAGGGCTTTTTGAAAAAATCCTCGGAGAGAGGGAGGCGGTTGACTGGTTGTATTTTTCTAGAGTTCAAGGGCTTTTTGCAAAAAAAGGCCGGCCCGACCGGGTCCGGTCCGTCCGACCGATCGGACGGGACAAGCCCGTGACGTGGCCACTCTCTTTGGCCGGCTTTTGGTGCTCCATTCGTATGGTAAAAGATATTTGTGGGAAATTTTTAAGTATATACAAATATTTGTGAGTCCGAGGAAGTAAGGTAAACCGAAGAAGTAAAAAAACCGATTTGACTGTGGCTTGTATCGGAGGCGCGGATAATGTGGGCCCATGACGGAACTAAAAAAAGGAACACCGTTTCGACAAAGTACGCAATTAACGGAATGTATCGGGGGTAAAGCGAGAAAAGATTAACTTCATGTCTTATTCATCGCGCTCAGCCTGCCAGTGTGGTAGTGCTGCCCTGCCGCTGCCCTGCCGACTTCCGCCCGCCTCCAATCCCGCCGTAGAAGACAAAGAGAGAAGGAGAGAACTGGACGGCGGCGGCGGAGACGACGATGGAGTGGTACTTGGTGGCCGCGCTCCTCACCGTCCTCACCAGCTCCCAGGCAATCCCAAAACCCTACATGTTTCGTCGTTTCCCCTTCTTTTCTTTCTTTTTTTTTCTTTCCTTTTTAGCTTGAATTCGATTAAATCATCATCATAGCGGCTTAGATCTGTCGGCAAGCTGGGATTAGCTGTGGAATTTCGGTTGCTTCCTGTTTGGTTCTTTGATGAGATGAACGGTGGAATAGGCGTCGTAGGTTGCTGGATCGGCAGTTTATGTTTTCGAGCGGAGTCACCATGCCCTTTGGACGCGGTTCAGATGACTTGTCATTGTTACTTTGGATGCCTGGAATGGGCGGATTGATTGTCGTAGAGAAGCTTGGCATTGGTTATGTGGTGAGGTATAGCCGTATAGGGATGATTTGGTGGAATTGTGGAATGGGAAATGTCATGGTTATGATGTTGTGCTGTGAAAATCTCAAGTGAGGGAACATGATCATGTGCAGGCTAGAGCCTGAGGACTGTTGGCAGAATCAAGTAATAGTTACACAGGCATGGAAAGTCGCACATGACTTGTTTTAGTTCTTTCGTTCCAATGTGTCTAATTGGCTTATCTATATGGGCAGGGAATATTGACTACCCTTTTCCCAGAGCAATGGCAAATACAAGTATGATTATGCCACAATTCCTTTTTAGCGGAGTTCTTCAAGGTACATAATAATTCAAATTACATTTAATCTTTTGATAGCCTCATACCCATTTTTTTAATTATAATGATGAAAACGTGTATAGGACATTGCAGTGATTCATCATTTTCTTTATTACATTGCTCTGTTCTTGAAGCAGTTGTCTGTCTCTGGCTTCTTCCTCTGGAAGGAATGTCATTCTTCATCTCCACCAAGGATGACAAAGGAATGGAGGAGTGTGCGACTATATCTTGTTCCTTCAGTCATATACCTCATCCACAACAATGTCCAGTTTGCGACATTAACCTATGTTGACCCCTCAACCTATCAGATAATGGGAAACCTGAAAATTGTCACAACTGGGATTTTGTTTAGGTGCACAACTTTTCTGCTCACTGAAATGCTCATTCTTTTTTATGCTTAACACTATTCCTGATAGAATTTCTATTTCATTTCTTATTATGCTCTGTACCATGCCTTTAAGGAATTTAAATTTGGGAATTCACTTTGTATTAGTGAAAAAGTGGACAAGTGATTTTGAAATATTAGCTGATTATAATTTTAGCATTGGGGGAGTTTGGCTTTGTTTGTACTACAACCTTAGGCAGTTACCTCACATGTATTACCATTTATCATTTGAATACATCACGTGTTCTAAGATTATGCTCAACCACAAGATATATCCGCGATCGCGTGCCTTAGGGAGATCGATCTTCCCGGGGGCAAAACCCTTGTTTAGGCGGCAGATCCTATTGATATGCCGCCTTTGTTGTCGATCTAGCATGGGTTGCAGCAGCAGATTGCTTACCGCCTATCGCCGCCAGCCTATTCCTTGCACTATTCGTTTTATTGATTTACTTCTCAAATGAAGATTCTTTTCACATAATGGGTTTGCACTTTTTGTGCACTTCGTTATTAAGCTTCCAGAGTTTTCTTATTTCAGTAACTTTATTTTTTTGTGTGTCCTGACTTATTCAGGGATTTGTTGCCAGGAAACAAGTAGAGTCAACATGATAATGAATGTTTATGCTGTGCTATCGTTGCTTGATTCTTTTTCTTATCGATTGATTGGTGTTCTTGTTTTGTTCTCTGCAAATTCTACTAGGCTTGTCCTAAAAAGAAAGTTGTCGAACCTACAATGGATGGCAATTGTTTTATTGGCTGTTGGTACAACTACAAGCCAGGTTTGCCAATATTATTAAATACTCTCTCTGTTCCCAACTATTGTTCACATTGGCTTTCTCCTAAGTCAAACTTTTCTATCTTTTGACCTGGTTTTGGAAAAATATCTATAAGTTCAAACAAATGCACTATCAAAATAACATTCATGTAGAATGTAGTGAAACTAATTTGATGTTATAAAGTTTGACTTACAAAGACAAAATAAACCATAATTGGAATGGAGGTAGTATATATCTTATTTCTCAATGATATGGTTTTTATTACCTAAAATGTATTTAAAGTTGATATTACTTCTTAGGTTATGTTTTAATGGATGGTCACAAGAATTGTAAGCATGTAATTAGGAACACCAATTGTTTTTCTGGGGTTGGACGTTTGACCTACTCACAACATATATACAACAACAACAACAACAACATAGCCTTTAGTCCCAAGCTAGTTGGGGTAGACTAGAGATGAAACCCATATGAAACATTACAAAGAACGTAAAAGGCACAAGACAAAAGGATAAAGATAGGGTAGATAGAAAGAAAACAAAGTCATGGTTAGAGCACGTTGATAGCTAGCCTCCAAGCGCCCCCCTCGCCCAAAGCTAAATCCTTGGAGATATTCCACTCCTTAAGGTCTCTCTCTTAACAGCCCTCGTCCCAAGTCGGTCTAGCTCGACCTCTACCTCTCTTTACATTATCTACCCGCTCTAGAACTCCACTACGCGACCGACGCCTCGAGGAGGCCTCCGTTGAACATGTCCAAACCATCTCAACCCGATGTTGAATCAATTTCTCCTCGATAGGAGCCACCAGGCCCTATCCGAATATCTTCATTCCGAACTCTATCCCTTCTAGTATGCGCTTAAAACCAACGCAACATACGCATCTCGCCACGCTTTAGCTTCTTGGACATGTCGCCTTTTTGTAGGCCAACATTCAAAGACCATATAGCATCGTCGACCGCTTAATCGGCCGCCCTATAGAACTTCCCTTTTAGCTTACGCGGGCACCCTCTTGTCACATAGGATGCCGGCTTGACGCCACTTTAGCCAACCTTTGCGATTCTATGTCTAACATCTTCATCAATGTCGCCATCCTTCCTCAGAAGCATAGATCCTAAATAATGAAAAGTATCCTTCTTGGCCACCACTTGTCCATCTAGGGTGACGCCCCCATCCTCGCGTGCCTAGTCAAGCTAAAGTCGTACATCATATACTCGGTCTTGGTCCTACTCGGTCACGAACCCTTTTCGACTCTAGCGTGTGCCTCCACGGCTCCAACTTCTTATTTACCCCCTGCTCTACTCTCATCCACTAGCACCACATCATCAAGAAAGAGCATACACCAAGGGATATCACCCCGTGACCTCATCCATCACCGTAGTAAATAAATAAGGGCTCAGTCGACCCTTGATGTAGTCCTATGTTAATTGGAAAGTCACGGTATCGCCATCACATGTTCGAACACATGTCGTCGCATCCTTGTACATATCCTTGATAAGGGTAATGTACTTAGTTGAACTTTGTGTTTTTCTAAGGCCCACCACATGACGTTTCTGGTACTTTGTCATACGCCTTCTCGAGGTCAATAAAGACCATGTGCAAATCCTTCTTACGCTCCCTAAATCTCTCCATCAAGCGTCGTATTAAGAAAATCGCCTCCATGGTCGACCTCCGGGCATGAACCCAAATTGGTTTTGGGTCACACTTTGTCGCCCTTCGTAGGCGATGCTCGATAACCCTCTCCCAAAGCTTCATCGTATGGCTCATCGCCAATCCCGTGTAGTTAGTACAACTTTGAACATCTCCCTTATTCTTGAAGATTGGTACTAATATTCGCCCATTCCATTCTTCGGCATCTTGTTCGACCAGAAAAATGAGGTTAAAAAGCTTAGTCGACCATACTACCGCTCTCGCTCCCGGACATCTCCACACCTCAATGGGGATGCCATCGTGGCCCATCGCTTTACCTCCCTTCATCCTCTTCAAAGCCTCCCCGATCTACGCCTCCCGAATCCTCCTCACAAAGCGTCTACAAGTATCGTCAAATGAGTCGCCCAACTCAAAGGTAGGACTATCATTCTCCCCATTGAACGACTTTATCAAGTACTCTCGCCATCCGTCCCTGATCTCCTCGTCCCATCCTTGATGCATTTGATTTGGTTTATGTCCCTTGTCTTCCTCTCACGTATCCTAACGATCCTATAAATGTCCTTCTCCCCCTTCCTTCGTGCCTAGCCGTTGGTAAAGGTCATCAAAAGCCCGACCCTTTGCTACACTCACGCCGCTCGCTCTGCAGCCTTCTTCGCTATCCTATAGCCCTCGATGTTGGCTGCACTCTTGTCGAGATGGAGGCGTTTTTGAAGCACTCCTTCTTCTCCTTAATAGCCCTTTGGACCTCGTCGTTCCACCACCGTGTGTCCTTCGCTTCCTTCTTGCCTCCCCCTACTCACACCCAACACTTCGAGGCCACCTTCCGTACACATGTTGCCATCTTCGCCCACATATCGCTACGTGATCTTCTCCTTCTTCCCAAGGCCCCTTGCCTAGCATCCTCTCCTTAAACGATTGTGCCGCTTCCCTCTAAGCTTCCACCACTTCGTCCTCGTAATCTTGACACGTTTGTCCCTCACAACATATATGCTCCACAGTTTTCTTTTTATAACTATTTGCATTTATAAATTAATGTATAATTTCATTGGCAGATGTGGTGATTTATTTTCCGAGTCAAACTAAAATCACAAGTATCACATAATTACTGAATGTTTTGGAAATTGTTAAGCTGTCTGTTTAGTTGACCGCCGTATTTTTTTATATGTAATTAAAGTATTAAACTACTTCATTTCAAAATATAGGCCATGTTAGGATTCGAAAAAGTCAGACTTCATAAATTTCGATCAGGAATTATTTAAACTATATGTGTGCTTAGTAGATAAAGTCCTGCCAATAGATTCACATTTCACATATATTTTAATACGAAATGATTTGTAACCACTGATGATTTATTATTGTCATGTTATATTTTCAAGGACTTTCCCGGATCCTAATAACCTTTTTTGAAAAGAGGGAGTAATAATCTATCATTGCAAATTGATATTTGTTTGCAACACTTGATATTTTCGTGTTCGAGAAAAAAAAAACACTTGATATTTTCATTCCAATAAAACACTGTAGGGATTAACTTAATATAGCTGGGATTTCTGTTTAGAAACCTGATTTTGATTGAGATTAAACATACCCGTCTCTTACAGGTGAAAGGATGTGGAGATGCACCATGTGATTCTCTCTTTTCTCAGCACCATTGCAGGGTTACATGCTTGGAATAGTTTCTGCTTGTCTTTCAGCCCTAGCTGGTGTGTACACGAATACTTGATGAAGAAGAATAATGATAGTTTGTACTGGCAAAATATACAATTATATGCGTAGGTATCTATATGTAACACTGTTTCGTTGTCAGTAAATTCTCGTGCCTAGAAACCATGTGTGCAGCTGTGCATACATCTCAATTAGCTTAAGCAAGCACGGCAACTTCTTTGATGTTCATCTTATGTACAGGTTTGGGGTTATGTTCAACATGGGCTGGCTAATTTATGGTGATTTTAAAGCTGGATTTGAGCTGGGCCCATGGTGGCAACGCCTTTTAATGGTTATTCAATCACAACATGGATAGTAGTGTTCAATTTGGGATCTACTGGTTTGCTGGTATCATGGTTGATGAAGTATTCTGACAATATAGTCAAGGTTAGATCACTCAGGTTCCCTCTGCCATTGATGTGGATTATTTATTATAATAATACTTGTTTCAACCACTTTAAGAGTTTTTGGCGTGTATATAACCGCTTCAAAGCATAGATCAGTTATTACAAAAACAACACTGGGATATTTTTTTTTAGAGTTTTAGGGCCACAGCCCCCATTTTTCAACTAATTGTCAAAACTTAGTTTAGCTATAATTAACTGTCTTAGTTTTGTTACAAAAACCATGTGTACACCTGTGGTCATTTCTTAGTTTCCACAGACTCCAAATTGCAGCAGCAGTCGGAACATGGTTTCATTTATTTGACAACCAAAATTTGCCACTATCATCTAAAGAGCAACCAACTGAATGTTGAAAATAGCTCCTATTTCTAACCATAACTGTTTAGCTACAGCACACTCAATAAAGGGATGGTTTACTGTTTCCACTTCACAGCAAAAGAGGCAGGAAACATACTCAACTTTTCTTCTTGTGCGTTATTCTTACTCAGCAACCAAAGGAAACACTACACTCTGGGTGGAATTTTTAGACTCCAAACTGCTGAAACCAGCACAGGTTTAACACCTCTAAAATTGACTACTTTATATAAGGATGTACTGAATAAGCACCACTAGAATTAAACTGCCTGTCAGAAAGCATCCTCTCCTCAGAGAGGGTAATGGTTGAGGCCAATTGAACAGCCTCCCACCATTGAGATTCTAAATTATCATCTGTAGTTCTCCTGAAAGTGCATTTTAGCACCTCCCCAGTCCCCATCCCAAGTCTCAGGACACATTTTTTCTCGTTCACAGTTCTATACAAGAATGGCTAAACTAATTGAGCCCAACCAGTTATCCTCCCGAAAGCATTGACTACTTTTGGGATAATAGCCCATCCTATCTTGCCATTTCCTATCTTCTAACATTAGCCCATCCTAGCCAACATTGGGATAATAGGTAGCAGAATTAATTTTCATAATAATTACAATGTATATTTAATTGCTTTCTACTACAGCTTAGAAACAATTGCAGCACAATTACCACAAACTGACCCTCAGTCTTATCACTTTATATGCACAGCAAAAAACTTTGACCATTATGTCTGTTCCTAATTCCTGTAAAATGAAGCTATATATTTTTCTTCTTATGTCAAGTTCTGTGTTGGTACTTGTTTAACAATGGTCTATGTGACTTTTCTGGCCTTTGTATTGCATGCCTAGGATGCGCATGTACATCCTGTGTCTAACAACAGTATCTGTGAAGCAGTTCATTGTGCGTGAAGAATTTTACTCTATTGACAATTTGAAATTTCCGTTCTGAAAAATTTCTTGTGAGTCAGTTTGGTACATTTATGTTGTCAATGCATGTCCCTGAACTTACTTGACCTTTTTAGTCAGATGATCATTGAATGTTTTTTGTTTTTTTTTGAATATCATTGAATGTTGTTATGCGTTCTATTTAATTTTATACCTCAATTTTCTTCATTGAAAACTTGTTTCATGGAGCTCTGTTTTAATAGGTGTACTCAACTTCAATGGCAATGCTTTTGACGATGGTTTTATCTATATATCTTTTCAGTGTGAAAGCTACCATTCAGGTGCTATACTTTGGCTGTATTTTAATCCTGTTGCATTGGTCATTGGAGTTCTTGCAACACTTTATTTGTACTCACATGCTTTAACCCTCGTTTTGCAGCTCTTCTTGGGCATTGTCATTTGTATAATTTCCCTGCAGATGTATTTTATGCCTGTGCACATGCTTGTTGAATTGCCACAAACTTTGCCTGTAACATCAAAGTAGGTTCATGGCATTGTTAGCTAACCCATTGATCAGGAGGGTAGGGCACTGTTGACTGAAGGGTTAATTATCTGCAGCCCAGCTCTATTTAAGTCATCTGTTTGGAAATTTATGGTTGTAATCTCAACAGCTATGGAGCTATGGTCAGTTTCATGTTGCAAAGGTGAATCAACTGTGAAGCAGGCAATGCCAATAGATCGAAAGTTAACACATACAAGCTTTCCAGTTTTTATCCAGGTAAAAGACGGAGGCTGATTGGTCTTGCTGTCTAGGAAAGGAAATTCACGCAAATACAAATATTCTTCAAATAGAGAAAAACTACTCATTCACCTTGTATCCACAATTTTGCATTGATTCAGTTGATACAGAATTGACTAGTGCAATGAATGAGTTATGGCATCATTGCAAAAAAGTACACTATTTTTCTCCCTGTGGCAGCAGTTTATTTTTCCTTATATTTTATCATGTGCTCAGTCAGCAAATCCTGAGTCATACTGTTTTTTTATCATCATAAGTTAGAACTGGATTTCCATTCTAGCGTCTGTTATTTTGTTTATTAAAAGAAAGCACAATACTGTCATTAATTTTCATGAAACCCATAGCATTATTGAATTACTTAACTCAGTATGTACATAATGTGTCACCTCTAGCCAACCCTTGATCTGAAGCATTTGCATTGTAGTTTGTGAGATGTGAATAAAAGTCCCCATCAGGGATTATGGAAGTTTTTGCAAAGTGTGTACATAAATAACCAAATCTAGCCAACCCTTGATCTTAATGGTTTTGTTGCAGTTGTTGAGCCGCAATCTTGGAAAGTAATTGGATAGCTCTTGTTGCAGTGTATCAGGCAACTGTGAGCTAGTTATTGGTGTAGGTGGTTTTATTGGCCTCAAACTAATTGTTCGCTCTAGCCTTCAGAATCTATTGAATAGTGTGCCTGCTCTGAGATTCAAATTCAAGTACTCCATATTAGGCTCTACGATAATAGCTTGCTTTATCGGTGGATAACAGTACGCCAGTACCTGTTTCTGTTGCTTGAGTTCGGGGCCATGTCCATGTGTACTGAATTCTCTCTAGTGGGCGTAGTACTCTGCCCCTCTCCGCCTTTGGAAACATATACTCATATATCTTTTTATCCGTAGTATTGAATTTGATTCTTCCCTCTTCCTCACGAAAACTTTTAGCTTCCAGATATGGCTTTAGGCACTCTGGGCTATAACTATAAAGGAGCAGGCGCACATACACTCCTGAGCTTTAATTTCTCTAGGGTTGGTCGATGGATGACTTGCCCAAGGCCCCAACCCAGCTACAAAAATTTTCAGATAAGAGTTTTATCACACTTAGATTAGCAAGGATATATGTTTGTTCCTTTAACCTCATGGGTGTGACAAAGAAAATAAAGTAGTCAAGTTGAAGTCTTTCCTAGGTTGGAAATTTAGCAAACCTTTCCCACCGCCTTTCTGTGAAAAAGCTTTATGAACATGAGAGACAATCTCTTGAGAACATTAGCACTGGAGATAATATAGTTGGCCAGTGCTTAATTTAGAAGCACCTTTCTTCTTGAGCACAATTCAGCAAATCTGTCCAGTCGGTACATCATTCTTGAATCAACCTCTGTTGTCGGTTTCTCTAGTAATTTCTTAATGCAGAGTTTGCATATTCTCTTTGAATTAGAGTTTCGTGTTTTCAGATGATGATTCGAAGAAGAAAGGAGGGAGGCAAGAAAGCTTGTAATAAAGCTAGCATTTTCCTTTGATACTCCTTTTGGGTGCGCTTCTATAGTTTTCTTGCAAAAAGGCGCTTCATCTACGAGTAGATTCTAGAGTGTAGATATTTCTTCCTTAGACAGCACACAGCAAAAACTCATGCTGGAATCAAGCTTGAAACGCAATTCGGCCGTTTGGCGCCAAATATCCGTGAAGGTTGGCAGTTCTATCAGATGAAGACCGCTATGCATATGCTGCATGGAGGAAACGGGCAACTGATCGCTAAGTTGAACTGAATCTGGTAACAAGCTCTTGTTGGAATGTGGTTTCCCCTCTACACCGGTCTCTTCGCCATGTACATGTACATTGTTACCCTTTTGTGAACGGCACCAGTCACCATGTGAAAAGGATTGTTTCCGATGTGCCATAATGTGAGTCCCTTGAAGTTGAATATGTGTCCTTTTGAATTACCTTGGATTGGAGATATGTCCAATACTCCAATTCTGCTAGACAACAAAATCGAAATGAGGAGATATCACAGAGACAGATTTGCCGAAAGGAGGTTTGCCGTTTGATGCCCCTGGTTTGGCGTCGCCCATAGTAGCCTGCAGATACGTGATCTGAGTGCTAGCACAGCACGTCACATCCTTTGTGGAACAGAAACGCTTGATACGCAAGCCATTGTGCGATGCACGCCGAACTCATGCAGCCCCATCCTAGCTAACTAACATCCCCAAAATACTCTACTTGGATTCTTTTTTAATTATTATTATTTCTCTTTTATTTTTCACATAAATATAGATAGAGATGCCCCCAGATTTTCTTTTCTTTTTCTTTTTCCCTGAAGAATGCGTGCCAACAAGGAGGAGGAGGGCTGGTTTTGTAAACTTTCAATGAAAACCGCCTCACAACTTCTCCTATAAAAGCACCTCTACACCAGGCCATTCGAGGAGCATCACTCACAGTCACCAAGAAGCGGCGGCAGCCTCGCTCAGAGCAGCTTCCTCCCTGAGCCTGAGCGCATGGGATCCTTGGGCCCCACCGTGAGCTTGAGCATCGTCATGGCCAAGCCCAGCGGCCAGCAGCCGGAGATGGAGAGGAAGGAGTGCGGCGGCGGCGTCTTCGGCGGCGGCTGCGGCTTCCGGATGCCGCTGCACTACCCGCGGTACAAGAAGGCAGACTACGAGGCCATGCCGGAGTGGCGCGTCGACTGCCTGCTCCGCGAGTACGGCCTCCCCGCCGACGGCGACCTCGACAGCAAGCGCCGCTTCGCCATGGGCGCCTTCCTCTGGCCCGACCAGTACTGATCCAACCAAACAAGAAGCTCAGCGCTGCGTGCCGGCCGTCCGTCGTGATTCTAGCTCGTCATATTGATTCAGAGGACGATCAGATGCATCTGCAAGCGGCATCAGTTAATCATCTAGTATATATATACTCTCACTATTTACCATCTGCTTGTAGTTGTAGCGGCCGGACATGAACATGATACATTCCAGTATAGCTGAGCTGGATTGCGAGCTGTATAGCATAGCTACTCCGTATGGAATTAATAAGAAGAGGTGTTTATTTTGTCAGTCGTCAGATATGAGATGAGGTGTTCTGTCATCTGTGCAAGGTTTCATGTTCACAAACTCTCAGCTGTGTTGCAGCCAACGGCAGGCATGAAGAAATGTCTCTCTGCTTGTGTCTCTGCAACTGTTCCAACCCGAAAGCTCTGATTATGCTGTCAGCTTTCACAATCACAAATGATCATCAGTGGTGCCGAGCAAGAAGTTAAACTGGATTCTGATGAAGAAACTAAACTAGATTGCTAGATTGTGATAAAGAAACAGGGTTCCAACTTCAAAGGCCCGGAGTCCAGGACTGTGAGCCAGTTCTTTCAGGAACCTGTGAACTGTGATCCACCGTTCTCCACATCCATGAATGCAGGACATAGCCGGGTTTCGGAAAGATTCAGGCGGAGCCATGGCTTAACCTCGGCATGCAAAGCCGGGTAACCGGCCATGGTTTTGCAGTTCTCGTCCAGCAGCACCCACAGACTCTGCTCACGAAGATAGCCTGCTATCCCGTGCAGAATTCTCTAGAAGCATCATAACAAGTGTTGTGAGTTGTGACGCAAATCCCTGCACGCGTCGAGTGGTTGCTATAGTTGTTTTGGCATTGGGCCAGGATCGGCTAGCGGATAGCCGGATACATTATAATAAATCTTTCTCCATATAAGGAAAAAATATACTAACAAAAAAGTATAAAAAAATGTACTAGAACTGATTTTCATGGGGCGCTTGGGCGGAAAGAAATCGGGTGCAGACCATCGGCACCGAGCACTTTGCGAACATGCTCACGAGTCACGACATATGGCCTATGAGACATGTGATTTACGAGTAGGCCCACACCATAACAGCACAATCCGTATAGAATCTACGGACGGATGATCCTTACACAATGTTTTTCGATCAAGCGAAGGATATATCATAGTCTTTCCCCATAAAAACAGAAATACTCATAAAATAAAAATAAACTAGAATTTGATTTTCCGATATGGTTTTAGAAAACTACCTGGTCTCGACACGATTACCATAAAACAACTGCTCCTCGAAATTGCATTTTTTTTTGAGACAATCTTTTATGTAGTTGTCGCGCCTTGCACTCTCTTTCTTCTTCCCCTTTTTTTTTTTGGTAGAATTACACAGTACAACGTCCACGTCCACGTCCACGACACGTATACTCATATGTATGCAAATCCTATCCCGTGAGCTTCTTCGAAACATTGAGCCGACATACTGCATATCTTGAGATTTTATGGCGCCATTTAAGTCTTGGAATAAATTCAAAAAAAAACGTGAACACCCGTACTAGGATAGGTTCCACCACAAAAATCGAGCCAACTGATCTGTGATCAGATCACTTCCTCTGTTGGCTGGTCACATGGAGGAAGATCTCAAGCGCAACTTCCTCGCACCTGGTTCTATGGCTTCTCGGCGCAGAATGCCTAAGCGCCGAAATTGATTTATACATGTCCCATTTGCGTCAGGCGATTGGTTAAACGCCTTTTGGAAACGGGTTGCCACCAGCCACATGAAAATGATAAGTGGCATTCATCTGGTGTGATGCATGGCGTTTGTCTCCTCTTGATTATGAAAAAACTAATCATATAAACACACACTTGCTACCCATAAATCCAATTTGGTAAGCACCCTAACACCTAGGGCTTTCATAGCTGTCAAGAGGTGACCTAGGGAGCAGGTTTACTTCCATCACCATATTCACCACGGCGGACAGCTTGACGTAAATTTCTTTCTAGTACTAGTCTGTTGATTGATGAGCAAGAGGTGACCTAGGGAGCAGGTTTACATCCATCACCACCTTCTCATGGTTTACCTCAAATACAGGCTTTTACCAAGCCAAGCTATTCCCTCCATCCTTAAATACCATGTATGTATGTATGTATCTAAACGATTTGAGAACTAAATAATGAGTCTAACAAAAAGACTAACTTCTGCTCACTAATTAGTTAGTTTGGTTTTCACTTGCCTAATCTGCTAGTAATAAATATTTTTTTTAGGTTGCCCCGAAGGTTGAAGCATGCGGGGACAAAGTTTCCAGTGCAAATGTACCAGAGAGAAAGAAAACATCAAAGTGGACAGTGAATCGAAACTAGTTCAAAATTTTCTATACAAAACTGTTTTCTAGCTTTTGGAGTGACTATACATGTGCATCGGGCGGTGCGCCGCGGCACGCCGCACGTCGATGCCGTGCCGTGCCGAACGCACACCGTGCCGCCGTGCCGATGCCGACGATCGGGCCGTAGCCGTGCTCCGTGCGGCGGCCCCAGCACGCACGCCGCCCCGGCGTTTTGGCGCCGTGCTCACCGCGTCCGCCTGCGGAAGCACGCCGCGTTTTGCGGGCCATGGCCGCCACGCAGCCCGCCGGCGCAGATCCGGCGTGGAGGCAGACGGCCCGGCGCCCGGCCGAGCGAGCCACGAGGGAGTTGCTGCGGTGTGGCTGCCCGCCGATGCAGGTGCGTGGAGGAGGTGCAGCCGCTGGCATGGCCGGGCATGGGCGGCGGCGCCGGCGCCAGCGCTTCGGCGCGCCGCGCAGCCGGAGGGCCGATGGGGGCGCCGGCTTGCGTGGCCGCGTGAGGAGGGCCGACGCAGAGCGCCCGGCTTGGTGGCGTCGCGCGGCTGGCGACGAGCCGGGCAGAGCAGCAGCGGTGAGAGAGGAGGAGGCTAGCGCATCCGCAACCGCGAAGGCGTGGCTTTGGCGTCCGGCGATAGGAACGAAACGGGAGTTAGGTTTGGAGACTTCAAGAACGTGGTATTTGTGGGTGGGCCAAAATTCCTAATTGTTATAATTCATTGGGCCGCCGTGCCGTGCCTATCACCGTGCCACGGGCCAAGGTGACGGCCTGCACCGCGGTCACCGGCCGCGTGCGTGCCTACCGGGCCAGAACGTCGTGCCGCGCCCGTGCTCGGGCGGGCCAAATTCCGTGCCACGGGCCATGCCACCGGGCTCCGGGCTGCATGCACATATATAGGAGTGACATATTAGAAATGGTTGGTGAAAGACAACGAATATTAAAGTGGAGAAACGATTGGAGATAACTTAGGAAAAATATTAAAGCTTCAATACCTATATTTTAGACCTGCGAACACATGGTTAATTTAGGTCAAATGTGTTTAGTTGTGTGATTGAGTGATTGTCAACGATCAACATTTACTTCTATTTTCTTTTTGTTCTTTATGCTTCGGCTATGTTCACCGCACACGTGGAGTGTGTCGAAGACGTATCTCTTGGTTCGTGTTGTGCGGTGTGGAGCTTGGAGATGGTAGCCGACGGCGAGGTGAAGGGGCCAAGGAGGACGGCCGGGCCGACGGACCGTGGAGGTGAAGGACGAACGTGAGGCTTGGACCGAAGGACCGAATCATTTGGGTGGCTAGCTATGGTGGCGACATCCGGGACATCGACGAATGCAAGAGGACGTGGCGGGATCGTGGTCGATCGGGTCAAAACGGCTGGCGTGCGAGTGGGAGGCTCGGATGACTTGGCGACTTCAAAGCGATCGAGGCGGCGATGACACATGTCATGTCGGGAGGTTTGGTGGTTTTCCCTCAAAGCCATGGCCGCGGTTTGGTGGTTTGGGCCTCAAAACCATCGATGGCAGGTTTTTATGGTTTGGGCCTCAAAACCCAGTGGATGTTCCGTAGACGGAAGGGCGACACGTGGCAAAGATCGGGGGGAGATTGCATCGGGCAAGGCTACCGGTGAGAGGCGAGGTCGCCCGTCGGATCAAGATTATGCCGGGCTGGACCATTACGCTCCTAGGGTTAGTGGTTTGGCTCATATGTATCGAAGAACAAACTGGAATTGTGAAATAGCCCCGTTAAATAGAGAGGAGGCATCCCCTTCTCCCTTGTCTCTCCGGTTTCGAGCCGATTAGGGTTTTCCAAAGATGTAGTTGTTCTGAGGTGGGGAGAGGTACTGCATAACTATTTTGTTATCTGTGTTCATAGGAAGCGCTCTCCTAAGTAAGTGTGTTCCCTCTGCGGGTTTTGAGTTCGATCTATGTCTCCGAGATGAGTTGTTCAATGTTCTTGCTCGAGATTTTCGCGACTCTTTTTCCCTTCCCCTTCTCTTGTTCGATTCGCGATTTCTTGTTTGTTTTGGTTGATTCTTGTTGCCCCAATCCATTCGTGACCAAGGACCAAAGAGTTTCACCAAAGAAAATCAACCAAAACCCCCGTGTCATTGGATTGGAGCGATTTTGTGTCCGAGTTCGTTCTTGGGTCGACTTGAGCGAGATCTGAAATTTCTCTTGATTCTCTCGGTGGTTTCTGAAATTTCTTTGGAGGAAATGGTCACCCATATGTCTAGATCATCTAGACCTAATCTTGTGACCCGAGCCCATGTTTGAATCGAGATTTGGTTTGATTTGTGTCGAGGGAGATTTTTGAGTTTGGTTGTTCGTGGGTTTTTAGCCGTGCGCGGACGATTCGCTCCAAGGCCCGGACGGTCGGCCGTCCGGGTACCGACCGGCTCGAGCTCGACCGTCGTTAATGTCTTGCTACATGAGTGTCGGACAGTCCGCCCCTGACCTCGGACCTGTCTAAGCTTGCGGGGAAGACGGTCGGAAAGTTTGCTGCTTTCGGTTTGTTTTTCGTTTTCTTGCCCGTGGACAGCCCGGTCTCCCTAGGCGGACATTCGACGTTGTGTTCGCCGTGTGTCCAGCAGCTCACTCTTTCGATTAGGTTCGAGTTTCACCGTCGGACGATCCGACCTAGAAGCGAAACGATCACGGTGAACGCAAGCAGTGTCCAGCGGCCCGTGTGTTTCGTTCGGTTTTCGGATTATTTTGCGGATGTCCGCACTCTCATCGGACTGTCCAACGTTCATCGGTCCAACATTTCAGCGAGGTTCCCGAATCGTCACTTTTTTCGGTTTTCTCGACGACCGGACAATCCGCCAACTTGCGTGTTGTGCTATCTTTTTTCTTGGTTAAAATTTCGATCTCGTGTCGATTTCTTTTACGGTTGATCGTGACTTTAGGGTAATCCCTAGGTCATCCACCTTGCAATCAAGGTCATTGATCTTACCGTGTTTCACTTGGTTTGCTTTTGAGGGTCTTGAGCTACAAGGTCAATAATTCGAAAAGAAATTTTCGAGGCTCCCATTCAAACACCCCCTCCCTCCGGTCGCCGTTTCGGTCCTTCAAAAACGGAGGAAATATCATCCAATTTTCTCAAGTAATCGTAGTATAGTATCCAAACAGTCATGCACGGCTCAAAATTCATTGAAGGATTAATTTAAATGATTGCAACACTGCAAGTGAATGGGTGATACACATACCACATGATGCCAACTTGCAAGCAAAGATCCGCATAACAGCATTCTCTCAGCAACTAGCTCCCTCATTAACATTCTAGCACCCTCCACACATCGTTCTTTTTCCTTCCCTGGCCCTATAAAAGGCCCCTTCATCTACCCGGCCTCTTACACACAGGAAACACAGAAACACTACCCTCTCTCTCACACACACACACATAAAGCATGGGTTCCCTAGGCCCAAGCACCATTAGTAGCATGAACATGGAGAAGGCAGCCAGCGTTGGTGCTAACAAGAACGGCTTCGTTGTTGCTGTCGCCCACCAGCAGAAAGAAGCCCCCAAGATGAACTGCAGCAGCTACGCCTTCCAGATGCCGTTGCACTACCCGCGGTACAAGAAGGCGGACTACGAGAGCATGCCGGAGTGGCACGTCGACTGCCTGCTCCGCGAGTACGGCCTCCCCCCGTCGACGGCGACCTCGACAGCAAGAGAAAGTTCGCCATGGGCGCCTTCCTCTGGCCCGACCAGTACTGAAGAAAATCGATCGTGGCCGACGCGCTGAGCTCACAAGAGAGAAGAAACAACTGCACTTGCCGCCCGGAGCTGTTACGCACTGTACTGCTGCCTCCGGCGACCTGTGGCGTAGGCAATTGTGAGGACACCCACCATGTCTTCAGTCAGTAGATGATTCTATAAGTCGTACTCGCATCGATGTAACCTGTAGGATCATATATATGCATCCGGTTGTACCAATATATAAATTAATAATATCGGTCCGCATATGAGTGGTGCCGGTTCTTGTTTGAAAATTGCTTCTGTCACAAGTTTTGTTTTAAAAAACAGCTGGATGACAATTTTGTAATTTGTCTCTTAAAGAAACAAACTTGTCTCAAAACTCAAATAATTAACTGAAGTGAAGTGAAGGAAGAGGTTGCTGTTAGTCTCCGAGAGTCTTTCTTAAAACCACTTATCGCCAAGAGCTTTTTTTTTTAGGAAACTTATCATCGAGAGCTATATTTGAATATAAAGACTTTCTATATCCTTTCATACTCCGACAACTTCTTTATATTCTGTGCTTACTCAAGCTAGCCTCATTCTTCATCTTTGGCTAGTGTGAAATTAGGAAAGATGATGAAATATTTAAGATCTAATTAAAGAAGCTATTGAAAGATATATATTTTTTCAACAAAAACTCTATTGTACGGAATGATAAAAAGAACCTCTTGTAGTTGCTCTTACCAGAGTTGGAGAATAGCAAACCAAGGATTCTTTTTCTCTGGGATGCTCTTTCTCAAAAAGTTAAAAGGACATGCCTACACAGCAGTGACGAATGAACTACAATGCCATGTGCCATCTTCTAAGGGTCTGACGCTGCAGTGATACATTTTGTAAACAAAAGCTCATAGGATAGTCAGAATGCTGATTGATGATGTGATACTCTGACATTGAAAAGGAATTGATGTTCTCAAAAGGCTAGTGTGATAACAGATCTGAATTTGTATCTTCAACTATGCTCAGTGATGTTACCAGAACTAGCTCTTTTTTTTTTTTTTGTGACGTACCGAAACCCGGCTCTGCGCAAACAATATTGTTAGCAATTTATTTCTACTTCTGTCCACAAAAGAATTCAACTACGAGACCTAGGTCCTGTTTGGTTACAAATGTTTCAAGACCTGTTTTAGTCGTAGGACTTTTTTTTTAGTCCTAAGACTTTTTGGAAAAAAGACCCTCTACTTCTAGGAATTTTTAGCAAAAGTTATAAAAAGTTTCACCTGTTTGGTTTACTAGTGACTTTTTTTAGTCTAAACACAAAAAATTCCATACAACCAAACAGCCCCTTACAAGTTAAACTAATAACTTTGACCGAATTTACGGTAAATAGTATTGATAAATATCTATATCTCTAACTAGATTTATCATGAAACTATATATTTCATCATTTATTTAATAATACCTATTTTGTATGATAAACGTTAGTACTTTTTTTATATAACTTTAGGCAAACTTTACATCATTTTAGTCCTCGATGTAAGAACTGCATCCTTTATTTGACCAAAGAAAGTACTAGTTAAATAAGCAATTATGAAGGAAAAGCAAATTATTTGGATGCTTGGATGACTCATGAATCATGACTGCAGAAGATTTACTGGAGGAGCAAAAGACACATGCTAAGTCGCACTAACAGAACACTACTAGATATCCACTTAGACCCAATGCGTTATCGATGTTTGAAATTTGAGTGCAGATTAGACGAATCATGCTTGATTGTTTTGTTTAAGGAAAACATCAGATTCTCACCATTTGGAAGGTAGCTTTTCCTGCATACTTTAGTTCTTCTAAATGATCGACTCTAGACCACCAGCAGCTGCAGGCGATGGCAAAAAACTTGCCTGGACCAAACAACTCAAAATTAAATCCGCCAGTATTCACCTTTTGAAACATTCTGATATCATTGTATCACCTGCGTAGAGTGATCAGTAGGTGCAGAACAGTGATTCGACTACATGTTCGCGAAACGCACGCATCACTTCAAAGGATCTTGAAAAGTTCTATTTGTGAGAGACATGGCTCTTGAAAAGTTATATTTTTGAGGGGAAAAGAGGATAATTAAAATTTTCTATTTGTGTTGCTCTTATTTACTCCTCCAAATCATCAACTTGAAGCACTCCTCTGTCACAATCATCTGCTGAAGACATCTTAATATCTTGCTGTCCAACTACCCAAAACTAAGGCCCAATAATCATGTGCCAAGAAATTCTCTGCACTCCCAACATGGCACAATTTCCTTCCACTCAGGTCACTCCACAGTTCGCCGATCACTGCCCCAAGATCCAAAACCATGCGTCGCTATCTGCAGCAACCATTACGTATCACACATCCAACTGATCAGTCAGTTGTGTAGCTTCTTGTTGCCACATCCTTGAACAATCACGTACTCATGTATTAAATGGATGGTGAGATGGTCCAAATTTCATGTGCTCGGCACTTGTCGGACAGTGATGCCGTCAATGCAATGCCCTGAGGTCGCCGGCAGGATATGTACCACGTATCACCTATGGATGGCCTTGTCATAATTTATTGCATCGCTGCAGCTACAGGTTGTTCGCGTCCATTCTGGAACTTACTATTAGCATTATTCCAACAGATATATACGGGCTGGGTTTAGATCCAAGGTTTGGATCTCCAAAGCAGGCGATTCTCTGTTACATCAAATCTTTTACCTCATACATATGGAAGCATCGAATGTAGGTGAAACGAAATAACTAATTAAACAGTTTGGATGTACTTTTCATGGAGACTAATCTTTTAAGTCTAGTTAGGTTATGGTAGGACAATTAACACAAACAAACGAAAAGTGCTGCTCCATGGTTGTATTCTTGTCCGGGCCAACAAGTCTCTGGTTTCGATTAGAGTTCAGTGCAGTTTTCAATTATTTTATTATTACTATTATTATATTATTATTTAAGATATCAATACTATAGGTAACAGTCAACTGTTTTTCTTTTCTACTGGGGAGATCCACATGCGGCAGAAAACTCGTGAAATTATGATTGGCCAAATTATGATTGGAAATATAGAAGAAAACTAAATTTCTTTATAGACCAGGACCAAGGAAAGATAGAGGGATACCATAGATAGCTCAAGATTTGTAGATATATACCACAAGTTACAATGGAAGGAAATTATTTCCTAACCTCGTGTTAACTATGAAACGTGTCCACCAACAACATACTAGTGGGCTTTGGATGCCCTAGAGGCCACACACGACCTACAACAATAGCAAAACATGTAGCGTAACCGGCTAAACCGATCTAGAGACTCGATAGAACCGATGTAGAGCTCATTCTCTACTGAAAAAAGCTCTCTAACCACCTCTGGAGGATTCGTCAGGATGAAGCACGTGGAGGATCTTCTAGGACTAGCAAGGCCGTCTAAAAGCCAACAAATTTCGTGGAGAGAGGTGCTGGACAACAAGTAGAGTGGTTGTATTAGGAAAGGACTTTGTAATCTCTAGAAAACTATTAAGAAACAACCAAAAGCTTGAGACTCTCCTCTGTAATGGCTATGAAAGCATTAGAGTTAGAGACTTGATTGCTACACAGTCAAGGTCTCCTCTGTAATTGCTAGGAAAGCCACTGATTGTGGCTATATAAATTTATCCAGCAACCCCCCATATTGGGGTGTGGTGTGTGCGATTCCTATACCTTTCTACATGGTATCGGCTGTCCAGGCCTAAGTCTACTCACTCATCCTTCCTTCTGCTGCTGTACCACCACCCAGGCTGCACCCTCCTTCCACCCAAGTCACCATGACTGCTCCTTCCTTCTCCAATGGCACCTTTGCTGCCCTTACCTCTAACTTTGCCTCCTCTAGATCAGCACCAGCAGCCTTCTCCATCCCCACTACGCCACCATCTCCGTGAAGTCCCATGTGCCGATAACCCTCGAGTTGAAGTGCCCTAATTTCACCCGCTACTCGTCATTCTTCCTCTCCCTCTGCGGCAAGTTCGGCCTCCTCCTACACGTCGATGGCGCGCAGGAGGCGCCCCATTGATGCGGCATGGGCTCCTTCCGACTCCTCGTATCCGCAATTGGCTTCTTGGCACCATCGGGGATGATGTCCTCGACCTGGCCGAATCACCAAATCAGACCGCCCGTCAACTCTGGATGGCGATCTCCGACATCTTCTAAGCGAACAAGGCCTCTGTTGACACCTGTTATAGCATAATATTACTAGTCAACTAAACATGGATAAGGGCTTAAAATGAATATCAACATAGACTAGGGGGTCTAACTAACATAATTCCACGAGCTTTGGTGATTTATATCTTTTCGGGGACTTAACGGATAAATGCAGAGAAGAATGGAGAAAGTTCGTAATATATCTCACATACGATGACAAGACTTAACCGTGAAGTAACTCGACCCAAAATGTGGACTAAAACACTCTAGAAGGTACCGAGAAGACACCGGGAGGAACAGGATCACAAGGTGACCGAACCTCGGCGCCGCCAGGTGGGACCCACCTGTCATCCTCATATTCCTAGGTGGGTTTGTAACCGACCTTGAGGTTGTATCTACACCGTTATTGAAGGTCGGTTTGATCCAATGGTCATCGTTCATCGCCAAGGCCTATATAAGAAGACCCCCACCCGTGGTTAAACCCTAATTCATTCTATCTCATTCTATTCATTATCTCGGTTGTAGAGGTGTCCCAATGTAAGGATAACCTCTCTCTCGGGATTAGTGAATTAGAAGTAGATTAGAAGTAGATTAGTTATGTAATTAGAAATAGATTAGCCATGTAATTAGAACTAGATTAGATCTAGATTAGATCTAATCAAGAGTAAAGGAGAGTGGAGCTATGCTCTTGTTCTCGGGGAGATGTCTACGAGTTTGGTATGTCTTATATCCTTTCTTTGTAAGACTTCGATTCACATATTTATCTTCTCTATTTACTTCCATGTTTTACATATTTGGTTAAGTATAGTTGTTATGCTATTGCATGGGATCTCCGCTCGTATTGAGGATTCTAGTTATTCGCGGTAGCTAGAGTAGTAATCGATAGTATAGTTTTGGTGTCTAGGCTATAGGTTACCCGAGATTGCACCCAACCCCACCGGATAGTTTGTGGTAGCCCGGTGGGGTGTGGTGACTTGACCACGATGGCCGGCGTATTCCACCACGTTCGGGTTGGTGTTTGTAGGACCGTAGTCGAGCTTCCTAGCCCCCTTCTCATCTCTTTCTGTGGCTAGTGTTCTGATGTCCCGAAGTGTTATGGTATAATTGCTATCATAGAACCTAAGTAATAGAGAAGTATCCAGGAACCTTGATATCTCCCTTTGATCTCTTGATTAGTTTAGTTATTCTTTGATATCTTAGGTAGGTTATTATTTTATGCTTTGATATTTAATTATCCTTTAACAATTACCTCCTCACTATAGTTTAGTGGTTTGCTAAGCTAGTGGATACATGATTGTAACTTATTAGAATTCTTTAGCCAAAGCTTCCCTGTGGATACGATACTCTAGAATACTCATCCTAGGGAAAAGCTACAATGGTAGGTGTTCTGTGCGCTTGTAGATTCCTTCATATTCTTTTAGCACTTAACAAATGCCAACAGCCTCTCATGTTGTCTTTCTGAGTCACGAATTCCACTTTCGATGACTCGAGTATTTACCTCTCCATTGACGCCCTCTTTGCCGGAAGATGAAGACCAATCACGATGCCTTGCACGACGTCGGTTACACCGTCATCGACTTCGCAGCTTGTCCTCAACCTGCTGCATGGCCTCAATCCCTGCTTCTCACGCCTTTGCCGACAACATCGTGAACTCCAAACCGCTGCCCGACTTCACCACCGCCCATGAACGGCTCGTTCTCAGGAGCTCCACCTTGCCAATGAGGGCCAGGTTACTTCCCCAGAATGCCCTCCTCACAGGCACTCCTTGTGGCTCTGCCTGCCATGTGTCCATGTTCAGCTAGGGCACCTCTAGCAGTGGTGGACGACCAAGTAACAATGCTGGCGGCTAGAGCATCGGACCTGGCCCGGTAGTGGTGGTGGCAGCAATCACTATCGACGTAAGGGTCATGGCGGTGGTGGCAGCCTGCAGCCCCTGGTTTTGCTTCTCTCCCTGGGGCAATTCGGCTCCTCAGTAATGTAGTGCATATGTACATGTGACAGTTTAACAGCCACAGTTGCGGCAACTTGATTTCTCATTTGATTGCCGAAAAGCATATTTAGTTTATGCCATCATCAGTTCCTCATACTAGTATTTTTGTTTTTCTGCAGTAGTGGGGGTTGCATAAGGATCTCACTTTGCAGTTGAGGTCTTCAGTCTTGTACATCCCCTGGTAGCGTTGCGGGAAGATAGCTTTCTTGGCCTTTCTGCAAATCAGACAAGGAGAATCATGTGATTCCTCATGTTACCTTGATGAATTTTCGATAACTTCATGATTACAAAGGTCTGATATGCTTATTTTTAGACTTCAATTGTAGTTAATGTTCTTCTCGAGTTCGGCGGCCTGCATGGAATTTTGAACTGATACGTGACTCTGCTTCTCTGTTTCTGAAGAAAGAATCCGTGTGGATCTTTTTCATTTCAGTACAATGTCTTCAAAATGGAATATGCATCTCTGTGTGAAGCAAGAGAGGTGCTTGTTAATAATTTCATCAAGCGTGAATGTTCACTGGTGGAGCTACAGATTAAGGTGTCTGTGTAGTTAGGTTATTCTATCTGGGATTGCAAACTAACCGTGGAGTCACGCACCAGTTCTGTTCGGTTACTCTAAAATTTTAGACTTCGTTAATATCAGTTCAAAATTTTAGAGCAAACTAACCGAACAGCACTGTGAACAGCCTGTGCAGATCTCTGTTTTCCATTTTAGATAGATATTAGCTAAACCGTGGAATTTATACTTTAATTTTAGATGGACTCTTGAAGTTGCTCTTAAGTCGAAAAGCTATTTGGTGATGGAAAAATCAGTAGAGTAATAGTTAGTAACAAAAATCTATCGTAACTAGATAAAGACAAGAAAATAATTCATTGAGAGTGGTGTTAAAATATATACAATGGGAGAGAGTAGTGTTAAGCAATCATAGTTAATTCTGGACCTTAAATTTATCATCGAATTTCTAACATGCATGTCTTATAATACTTGCATTCATGAATCAATTTCTAACATTCGTGTCTTATGGTACTTGCATTAATCAATGAATTTATGACATTCATATCTTACAATATGCTCACATCAGAAGGAGCAACACGGACAGATCCCTTTGAGAAACAAAGACATTACTATTTACATCATTTGAGGACAACAACATTTGAAGCTTTTTCTTCCTTTAATAATAAAAAAATAAAAAACATTTGAAGCTTTCAAGGGGAACTTCTGAAATAAATAAAATGCCCATTGCCTGTCTTAATTCAACAGAATTTATGAAGGATATAACTCAAGCAGGGAACATGAGGCAGTGAACTCCAACAAAAACCATTCAATTTACAGCATTTAAAGACAATTGCATTTCAAGCTTTGGAGCAGAACTTCTGAAATAAAATTCACATTGCCAACCTTAATCCAACATAATGCATTAAATAGATAGAACTCAAGAACTCAATGACAACACCGCAGCAAAGAACATTAAGAACATATCATAAGTGTTCAAATAGTTCACACATGCATTGAAAGTATCTTAGGACAACCCTAGTCTTGTACTCGAAGAGAACAAGAAACATACACATCTTGAAGAATATTCTTACATTTACCAACAACAACTTTAATCTAATGCTTAGGTGCTAATATATATTACAGTACTTTCCCTGGTTATTTATCATACAAGATACCTAAAACTACAACAAAACACAGAAGTCCCCTATAAAGCATAAACACTATGTTATTGACATGCATGGTTCCTAGATACAGAATGGAAAGAACCGAAGGTTATTTTCAGTTGACACAAAGCCAATTAAACAGGGCTATTCCATGCTACAGCCAATTGCCAGTAGAAGTGCTTGCATCCATATTGCAGCTTAATTGTTTTCCAATATCCATGCCAGTAGAAAGCATAATCATAATATTACCGCCACGTACCCTCCCCTCTGGAGCAGAAATTAGTGTGTGACCAAGAGCCTCAGCAGGATGCACATCATTGCTGTTACCTTCACCAGAATTGCAAGAGTTGAATGCCCCACTCTCCATGGTTCCAGTGTTTTTCATAACAAATCCTGTTGAACCCATAGCACCAAGTGTCTCACCACCACGTACCCGGCTGTCTTCCACCAGAGCATTATGTGCGACACACAATCCATTCTTACCCCTTGAAAAGCGCTCACAAGGAGAACTGCCTGCACCAAGGTCAGATCCTAGTTGGCCCCATAAGCAACGCCTGCCTCCCCCATGAGCCTTGCAAAAATCAGTGCTCCCCTGTGCACTCTTGCTGCAGCCAGCAAATTGACATCTTTTGCCCCCACCATGACGAACACAGCAGTCTGTTCGTCCTCTAGCACTCTTGGTGCATCCTGGTACCACACATCGCTTTCCACCTCCATGGGCAACACAGAACTCGGTGCCACCGTGGACACTCTTTGGGCAGCCTTCAGCTGCACAGCGTTTCCCTCCTCCATGGCCCTTGCAGAAGAGTGTACTGCCCTCAGCACCCTTGCTGCAATTTGGAAATGTGCATCTCTTACCACCACCATGGGATTTGCAGAAACTAGTGCTTCCCTGAGCACCTTTTGTGCAACCTTCATGTTTGCAGCGCCTCCCACCTCCATGAGCAATGCAAAAGCCAGACTGTCCCTCCGCACTCTTTGTGCAGTTCTCTTTTTGGCATCTCTTTCCCCCACCATGTTTAATACATAGGCCAGATTTTCCTCTTGCTGCCTTTTTGCACCCTTCATTGCTGCAGCGGCGGCCACCTCCATGAGCTATGCAGAAATCAGTGCGACCCTCAGCACTCTTTGTGCATCCAAGATGCTCACAGCGCCTACCTCCTCCATGAGCTTTACAGAAGATAGTTTTTCCCTCAGCCCCTCTTTTGCAACCCTCTCTCTGGCACCTTCTACCACCGCCATGTGAAATGCAGCGCCCAGATGAACCGCGAGCACCTTTAAAGCATCCTGGTTCTGAACAAATTTTTGTGCTACTACAAGCTGTTGTGGGTCGACAACTCCTGAAGAACAAGCTACTGGACTTTTTGGCAGTTGTACCGTTGGTGGCAGTGGAATAGAACTGTGGAATTGATTGGAACAAACTGGTAACAGGTAAGGAAGTAGCTTACCACCAGATTTCCAGCGAGCAGATGTTGATCCTTCATCAACAGATGGCACTGAAGCCACATTGCATGATTGTAGCAATACCGTGTGATCTTGGGTGGCCATATTAAGGTCCACATCAGTAACAACAGATTCAGAAGGTCCGACTGTCAAAGATAACTTAAGGTCCATCACAGGCTGCTTCTCCAAAGCTCTCCTAGCATTACAAGCATTCATGCCCAATTTTGATGTGCCTTCATTACACAGACTGAACTGAAAATTTAGGTCCAAGTCAATAGATGATCCATCATCCTTATCCTTTGCAGCAGAGGACAAGGTGCAGCATGTACCCATGCTCTGCTTGCTGGAGTCAGAGGAACTTGAGGAGTTACAAAGGCCAAGTGACAAGTCAACCCACTTCCGCTTGATCCCTCTTGATATAATATAACTGCTGTCTTGAGAAAGCACATCGACTTGTGTAGGACAAGCTCTTGGCTCCATGACTGCTGGTCTAAGAGTGGTCCAGGTTCCAAGGGTGTCTGAATTCGAAGGTTTTCTGGTATACCCTAAGTGTTCAAGAGTATGATCCATTGCTTCTATTACCAGAGAATACCACCAAATTAGACCGATCTTTTTTGGGAAAGTACAGTCAGCATCACTTTCTAGGTTACATAATGCAATGAAATAGTTAGAAATGTATGCTTGTTAGCAGCCCCTTCATGTCCTTGCATCCTCCACTAACAAATCCAGAAGTATCATGGCGATCCATTTGTAAGCACTCTATGGAGAGAATCTATTTATTTAACAAAGCCAGAATACTCAGAAGCAACTCATACTTCTTCTAAATCACCAGAGCTTGCAGGTCTGCACAGTTGAACAAAATAATGATAATGTCAATATTCGTGAAACAAATGCACAGGTGGTTGAAACAAACTGCACTCAAAATCTGCTAATGAATTAGTTGTATTTACTTTATGTGTCAATACACATGGTGTTGAACTGTAGATCAGAGAACATCATATTAATTGAACTCTTATTCGAAATTTAGAAATAACAAGCAAAATATTAACTACAACACAATGCATATTTGTAGTGTCATTTTCAAAAAACACAGATGAGTTCATCTAAGCTACTCACTGCCACAGAAAATATATATTTGAAAATGAAAATCAAATCTTAAAACAACAAAACCAGATGGTTTTTCATTCCCGGGGAAGTGGTGCAGTTGACTATTGAAACAAATGTCCACGTATATTTCAAAAAAAAAAAATGCTATAGGATCTAATGGTCATCATCAGGCATAACCAATTTATGAGAAACAGGAGTCCAGGTTCATAATTTAGCAGAAAATTGAATGAATGCATACTCATGTTATCTACCGGCAAGACAGATATATGTAGAAAACTGACTCCATGTGACACATAAAGGTTTATGATTATTACCAGTGAGTGAAGAAACAGCAATAGCTTTTCAATACTGTGAAAATGGCAGTGCTGTTGCAATAGAAATTCAACAAGACTACCCTGAAAACTGAACAATAGAAACATGAGTTAGAAAGCAAAGACTATACGAAGAACTAAATCTGTGCTAAGAGCTAACAGCTAGACAAACCATCCAAATAAACCAAACCAAACCAAAGTGAAGCAAGAAGTGATATGGACATGAGCAAGAAACCAAAAGATTAGAAGAACCACTGGCGAAGCAAGAAGCATATACCACACAAGTTTAATCTGTAAATAAATAACTAGAATATTTAGATGCACGACACGCAAATCATGCTCAAAGAAGTGGCACTGGACTCTAAATAGCTTCACCACATACATCTACAGGCACCATGTACACACCATTACGAAAAACAGGCATAACGGAATTTTGTCTTAAGATTTTTCAAATATCAAAATTTCCATAGTAGTAATTCACCTGGATCGACAATACTTGGTCTTAAAGATGTATCTTTACATCTAAGAATGGAAGATGGAATCTAATAAGCAACTAGATGAGGGAAAGGACACCACCTTTGTATGTTAAGTTCAGTTCAGTGAACAAATGAAAGCATCAAAAGATCTCAGCACGCTAGATAAGTAGCATAACTTTTACACCTTAGAAGGAATAATGTCAACAGCACGGAAAAAGTTCTGAACTTGTGTCAGCACCACCAGGTAAAATAGAATTTCACCTTAAGACTGAACAAACCAGCCATAAGAGCAAGTCACTGAATAACAGACAGCGGTCTTCAAGAAGCATCTTTATGCTGGTTTCAAAAGAAAAAAAGGAGAACCTTTGTGCATTGCACTGGAACTAGCATTACAAGGGATAAAAGAAGATCCCTTGCATGATAAACTCAATACATGGAACAATTCAAAACCATTTAGTTTTATTAGAACTTCACTCTGGTAGGTTTCACAGTCAGCCACTTTACATCTTAGGAGGAATATGTCAACATAAAAGAATATTCTTCATTCAGATCAGCACCAACGCATGGAATGGAATTTTATCAGAAGATTCAAGAAAAAGAACTCTAGGATGAAATATTCGATTGAGCAAAAAGTAAACGGTCCACTCATCTTCATTCTCACAGGAAGCATCATGCCATCAAGGAGTGAAACGTATTGACTACAAGGAGGGGTAAAAGGAAAGAATATCTTTCCTGTAACACACTTGATACATGGAACAAATCAAAAATCATCTAAAGTAGCAGCAGCGCTCTCTAGCTAGGTATCCATAGTCAGCAACTTCACATCTTTTAGAAGTCATGACAAGAATATTCTGTTTTTTGGGTCAGCAACAACAGGCACCACAGAAAGTTTTTTCTGAAGCTAATAATATAAAATTTACATATAAGAGCAGTAATCTACTGAATCGGCGGTAATTAGGGAATTCTACCAACGGAATCTACTGAGCACTTTGAAAACTTTGAAAGGACATGTTTCCGCAATATCTAGGGATGCAAGTTGTAATTAACGTTGGGTCATTGGGTCAACCCAAAATGTCCCAAATGAATTATAATTGCATTTCATATAATTTAAGTGAGGGGAGAAATTAACTAGAATGGCATATGACCGTAATCAGTTAGCTGACGCCACAAAACACCATTGGGCATCAACTTCAAGCTTAGCAATATCACAAAAGGCCAAGAACAACACACATAATTGGGTATCTCACTGTACCTATGCCCCCAAAGCAAGCTAGACGAAGAGGAGTACATGATTGACTGCAAAACAGATAAGAACCAACCCAATCAATGATGCAATTATATAGCCGTACCCGGGGATTGGCAAGCGCGGGGAAGCTCGACACCAATCTCAAAAGCTAAGATGAAACCGCGACATCACGCATACCCCCAGAACATAACGATCCGCGTGCTCCTCACAACCGCTCAATAACGTCTTACAGCAGGTGAGCAGCCGCCCCAGGAGGCCAGGAAACAAGGGAAAGGCAAGATGCCAGGACCAGGAAGCAGCCAGCGGCGATTCTAGACGCATATATTAAAAGCTCCCGCAGGCAGGGGCCGCACCTGGCCAAGGAGTCTCGGACAAGCCAGGAGCCGCGCGGCGGCAAGGCAAGCAGCCAGGCGACGGGACAAACAGGCGGGGGGAAACAAACAACAACGTGTGGCGTCGAGACGGGGAAGGAGGAGACCGACCTGGGAGGGACGGACGAGCGGGGGCGGAGGCGCCGAGGCGTCCGCTGCGGAGGAGCGCGAGAGTTTCTCGGAGGCGAGTGAGGGGAAAGCGAATGAGCGGGGCGGGAGTCGGAGGTGGAGGACAGAGACAAGTGGAGGAGGCAGGCGATTTGAGACGGGAGGGGACGACGCCATCTGGTGGAGGGGCCTCGTCCCTCGTGGTCGACGTGGCCACATGACAAACCTCCACTCAATTCATCTTTTTTCTTCTTTCTGCTTAATAAAGAAATATTTAATACACTAATGTCAAAAAAAATTAATACATTGCGAATCTATTATTATTCTATCTGCTTGCGTATCTGGCCTAGCTATGCACCAATGCTGGCTGCAAGCGTATCAAATTGGATGCCTTGGAGTTGCCTGCCATGCAATTTCTCAGACTATATCGAGCAAAAACCCTATGAGTTCAGTGTATCTCATCAAAAGCATACAAGCACATCGTACTCAGTAGCCATAGCGTCAACAGATCACACGGCTTAGCTCTTGCACACATGACTTTATTTTGGCGGAATAGACAAAATCATCCTTGAACTATGGCCAAAAGCTCAATTTCGTCCCTTGAACTACGAAAAATGGCTGTTCTCGTGCTCGCCGTCGTCACCGGCTCAATTTGGTCTTTGAACTATGAAATGGAGCCGGCTCGAACTATGAAAAGGAGTGGGCTCAATTTGGTCTTTGAACTATGAAATGGAATAGCCAAATTCATGCTTGAAATATGGCCAAAAGCTCAATTTCGTCCTTGAACTATGAAAATGTTTGTTCTCGCCCCTCAAACTTTTGCAGCCAACTCAGTTTCATCCCTAAACTACGAAAACTGTTGTGCTCGTCCTCAAACTTTCAGTAGTCGGCTCGAACTTGTTTAGTTTCTCCCCAAAACTATTCACCCTATCCCATCGGATGTTTGTACACATGGAATATTAAATATAGACAAACAAATAACTAATTACACGTGATTGTGTTAAATTTGCGAGAAATTTTTTAGCCTAATTAGTCCGTGACTAACGATGGATTAACTAGGCTTAAAAGGTTGTTTCACACGGTTTCCATGCGAGTTCTATAATTTGTTTTTATTGGTAATAATCACGCGAAATCTCATTTGACATCCGATGTGACACCCCATAACTTTTCACCCGGGGAACTAAACAAGCTAGCGTAGTGCTCTATGTCGATACGAGGATGAAACTTAACCGACTATAAAAGTTTGAGGACGAGAACAACCGTTTTCATAGTTCAGGGGATGAAACTGAGCTGGCTGCAAATGTTTGATGATGAGAACGGTCGTTTTGTAGTTTAGAGACTAAATGAGCCCGTTAAAAAAAGTTTAAGGATGATACTTATTTGTTTTTGTAGTTAAGGGACAAAATTGAGCTTTTTGGCGATAGGTCAAGGACAAATTTAGCTATTTTGCCCTTTATTTTCTAAGAAAGTCGTGTTGCATCGAGTGAGATATCCTTCTAGTATAAAAGAATCGATAATTTGTTCTAAATTAAGCTATTCTTAGTTTAATTATGTTTGTAATATTACCTATGAGCATATCATTTGGTACATTAAAATATATATTTTATAACTTATAAACTTGGCTAAGGCCTGTTTGTTTCCTGAGAATTGACCCAAGAATAATTCTCCACCCGAATTTATTATTCTAATAATTTGTATAATAACTAGAATAATTCTGGTCAGGAACGGCTCATTCCGGAGAAAGCGAACAAGGCAAAGCTATTGCCTGTTGTGTAGCTTACCACATGACAATATGACATACTCAAAGTCTCTTATATTTAATCATACAAGCGCGTAACACATCGCGAGACGTGTTTGTTTAGAAGAAAAAAAACAACGATGATGCAAATGACACGGACAGACGGAGAGGACGAGGGAAACAGCCGCAAAAGGCACCACGCACGTTGAATTATGCCATCAATCAATCTTGGTCGGCGAAAAGCTGAACATCTTACAAAAACCGCAGATCCGTCGCATAATAAATCAATTTATTTATATGCTCCTTCGGAGGGAGAAATAATAACTTATATACAGTAAAAAATGTTCCTCGCACTTTCGGAAAGAAAACCAAAGTATGTCAGCTCACGCTATGACTATGAGTGATCTGTTCCGCACATGTTCGATGGTACCACGCCTAGAGAGAGTGGCCTCTGCACCATAGACGCCGCCTAGAGAGTGGCCTTGGGACCATAGAAGCTCTGAATCCAGAATCTGGCATGGCGGAGGCAGGATCTGCTAGCCCAGGGCCGTCCGGTTATGGCAGCGTGCAATCACGTCACACGTAAGCGCTGACGAGATAAGGGCGGTGCCCAGTGTGACGGCGGGCCTGGAGTGGCCGGGACCGCGAGATGTTGCCACTGCTGCGGGGTCCTCGCGTCGCGCATACGCGTGAGGTCGGACCATATCTTTTTGCTGGCGGATCCAAGGCGCGCGGGCTATCTGGTCGGCGTTCGTGCACGTCCAGCGCATGTTAGAGTGTGGTCGAGCACGCACAACGTCGCAAATTATGTGGATTCAAAGCTGTATTGCATCATTCATATGTTGTACTAGTATACAAGGGGGGCTAGAATTCTTTTAGACACTCCTTGTCGTCTTTATTGGATACTGATGGATGCACTTGGCCCATGGTCCATCACCAAAGTGGGGTTGCTGGATACACTCCCATACAGCGATGTTGCACTTGTAACCCGAACCAAACGCAACCATCAACACTCGATTGTGCTTGCGCATCCTACCTTTAGCCTCAACATATGCTAGCTCGTACCACAAAGAGCTGCTGGATGTGTTCCCAAACCGATGCAGTGTCATCCGCGACGGCTCGACGTGCTTCTCGGAGAGACGGAGGTTATTTTGGACTGCATCGATCACCGCTGGTCCACCAGGATGGATGCAGAAGTGTTCTACGGCCGTGCAGAAGTTTGGAACATACAGTTTTATCCTGTCATTATTCAGAACCTTCCGTGCCATGCAGGAAAGCAGAAAAAGTATCTTCTCCGTGGCTGGGAGGATAAGGGGGCCAATGGAGCTGATACCTGTCTTCAACGCCTCACCAGAAACAGGAATGATGTCTTTGGATAGGATGAGACCCTATTTCCTTCCTCATCTTCGCCTAGCTTCACACAGTTGTGAGCACTTTCGCTGGAGGTAGTAATCATCCGAGTGAGGTGGCTGAGCCGGTATCGAGCCTGCTGCTTATTGTTCCTAGAATTTGACAGCAACACAGCAGCCCCACCCATGCGGAATAGGACAGTGGGCAAATGCATCTCTCGTTTCTTCCCCTGGTACATCAAGTTTGAGATTGTCTCGGTAGACACTACCAATGCATAGCTGCCATGTGGTGTGCTCTGAAAAAGGTTCTTGGCAAGTCCCACTGCTATGAGTCCTGCACTGCACCTGTGAAAAAAATTTCGGTCCGAATATCCGAAATTTCTGAAATTTCCGTTTACGGTCGGGTTACGATATTTTTAATTTATCGTCGAAATTTTCAAAATTTTAGAATCTGTCCATACACATAAACCCCCAAAGCCCACTCAATTAATCTGTGCTTCATTTTCTCTCCTCTTCTCTTCTAGGTTCAAGTTGCCACCGCCGTAACACACTTTCACACACTCCAGCCGTGTCGTTGTCTTGCTCATTGAATAGGCAATTGATAATATGTTTTATTTAATTTTTGTGTTAAATGGGTTAGAAATAATCTATGTGTTTTTCTGAATAAAATGAGTTATTTTTTGTCTAAATTTTATCCGAATTTTTTTTTCTATCGCCGATAAATTTCCGATATATCCGATATTCCGTTTATCGCTAACCACCGAGATTTTTAAAATATCGGTAGAGAAAACACAGCACTGCACCCCATCCCGGAGAGGTGCACGCTGTAGATATCACTACGAAGCTTGTATCTGTTTATGATCATGTCACTGAACGATGGTGTTGGAGCGAACCCGCTGCAGTTGACTATCAGTATATCAACTGCACTTGGTTTGATTGATATCTTGCTGAAAAGGTCATCAATTGTGGAGAAAACGACCAGCTCGACCTCATTACGGGCTTCCCTCAAACTGTGGATTGGTGGCATATATGAGAAGGCATGGGAGACGCAGGTCTCATCGCCGAGTCCTGAGTTCTCGGTCACACGTGCAATGAAGTGTTTGGTGCGGTCTTCAAGGAATGGCATGGAGTGCATGAGCTCGATGAGGGTGGAACGGGGAAAACGGTAGAGGAAATTTGGCTTGAAACAAGCATAATCAACAAGATAGACATCGCGGGAGTGGTGGTTCAGGAGATAATAGTGAAGCGCAGCTGCTGATACGAAGGCGGCTAGGAACCAGTGGATGGGTTGAAGGGCATGGAGATCGACATGCGCAATATGCTGACTGAAAACCAGATGTAGAGCCCCAATGAAGATACCGGTAAAGATCAGTGAAACGGCAATGGCTAGGAGGGTATTGATGTTCACATGCCTCAGGTTACGCGAGAAGATCATGTTTCCCCTTGAAGCACGTATTATTGTCTCTTTATTTCTGACGCTGGCTTTGTCCATGCAACTGAGCACTACGAAGAACTAAGGGATGAGGGTCTTGAGTTTTTAAAGGTGCAGATGCTCCATTGAAACCTTTCAATTTCCCTTTTTATGCATACATTAACTGAAGCGCCATAAAGAAACTGGAGCATCTTTTAAACATGGATTCAGTTAGATAGCATACCACAGTCCACAACTAGAAATGACACTGACATTTGTGGTCGTCTTAATTAATTTAATAACTTCAAGCTTTGGTTGCATAATACTATTGTTCATTTGTTGTCACAGACCGGTTCGATTGGGCGGTTGTGGCACGTCCACCAACGGTCGGCGAGGCGGAGAAGGTGGTGTAGGGAGCAGCGGTGTCCCGGCGACGGCTGGGCGGCGGCGGCGGCGGCAGCGGCGGGTGGCGGCGCGGCGGCGGCGGTAGGGAGGAGAGAGAGAGAGAGATATAGAGATCTAAATATTTTTATTGCTTGCTTATCCCCAAAGTAATTACATACCCTTGCTTATATAGTCCGGCTAGTGGGACTTGTAATCTAAGCAATCTCCTATAAGGCTTCCTTATACAATTGGAATACCTTTTTACAAGCAATATTTATTTATTTCCTAATAAGGGTCTTCCTTATATATTGGAATATTCCCTTTTACACAACAAAAAGCCTAAGATAATCCTAACTTGACGAAGTAGAGTCGAAAGCGGGAAAGGGGAGGCGGCGGCGCGGGGCCGCCGCCGGCACCAAGGCCATGTGGCCCCCTCGTGGGCCGGCCGCGGCCGGTCGGGCCCTCTTAGCCCCGTCCGGGGCTAGCCCAATTCTAGTTCATGACATTTCCCCACCGTTCGACGCAGGCGGCGCGTCCACATGCCGCCCAACCCACCGTAGGCGTGAAGGGGATGCCGTCGAGAAGTGACCATGCCGGACCGGTTGAGAATGAGGGTCCCGACTTGTCGTTGTCATCGCGTGACGCCGCCGTCATCGTCGCCGAAGGAGAAGTCGAGGTGCGGGCTGCAGTAGATGCTGAACTTTAGCTAGCGGGGCTGCACGAAGGGCGCTCCATCCATGCACGCCGCATGACGGAGGGCAGTAACCGAAGTCCGGGAGAGCTCGATCATCCGGCGCGTCGGGAAGTCCGGAAGGTGTCGTCGTCGGCACAAAACCTTCGCGTGTATGTGCACGCAAAACACATATCGTGAGCGGCACGGCGGCGCGCGACGAGGAGAAGCGGAGGAGACGGCCATAGAGGAGGTCGCTAGCCGCGTCAGACGGGCGCGCCCGACTGCGCGCCCGGTCCGACGGGGCGTCGACAACGATGTTGTCGGCGCGGAGGAAGATGTCGCCCGTCGTTGTCGGCGAAGGAGGACCGTGACGCCCTCGAAGTCCGGACGTCCGAACGCATGATCTTCACGTGGCGGTTGGGAGGTGGAAGCCCATTGCTACGCCATGTAGTGGGGCACCCTCCTCGAGTAGGAAGTCGTGCGGGAGGTCCGGCTGCGGGGGATGTAGTAGCGGTGGAAGTACCTCACAACGCCGTAGTGGAGGCTCCATTCCGTGTGCGGTTGCACTGTAGCTCGATGGTGTTGGCGATGATCCCGAGCTCCTTGTTGGTCGTGGTGCCCAAGTGTAGCTCGGCGATGAGGTCGCGGCGACGTCCACCTTCGGCGATGGCGTCCATGGCGGCAACAAGGCTACCGTCATCTGGCACCAAGTCGCCGGGGCCGCGTCAATGTTCTTTGTCGATGTCGGGGCGTCGTGGCGATGGCCGTAGCGGTGGGCGGCGGGCTCTATAGCTCACGGCATTGGCGCCGGCCGGGTCGTAGCGCGGCGAGGTCGATGGCCTCCCTCCATCGAACGAGGCTCGAACCCACTCGGCGTCATGCGCGGCGGTGTCGCGTGAGGCCGCCGACGGCGAGGTCGACACGGTGGCGCGGCCCTCAAGATCCATAATCGCATAGCTCTCGGCGGAGATGTAGTCGCCCGTGCCTTGCCCTCCCCGAGAAGGAGGCGCCGCACTCCCCGTAGTGTGTCGTGATGATTGGGGGTCCGTCGCGCCTTGGCGGGTAGTGGGTGAAGACGCCCCACTCGACCAAGGGCCTCTTCGGGACAGACTGTTGAACGGCATCGCGGCTAGACTGTCAAATGGAAGGCAAAGATACCAAGCGTAGAAGTCGGGGTCGATGTCCCCCTTGAGCTCGAATAGCAGCTCCATCTTGTGAATCCAGAGGTCGGGGTTGTCGTCGCCGTCGTACTGGAACCTCCCACGCGTGACGTGGACGAGAGGGGGGTAGGTCCGGTGACTGGGGCACTACAAGAAACCTCACTTTCGTGACAAAAGGGCTCATGACGGGGCTGCTTTTGGTCATATAATGGTACCTTTATATGACCAAAATTTATGCATCGTCACAAACTCATGAGACCTAGAACAATTTGTGACGACAACCCATATTGTATCATATAAAGGTGCGAAAGTGTCGTCACATATTGTCATACCCGGCAAGCCGATTGGCGGTTACGCTTTTGTGACGCTATGAGCTATGTTTATATGGCGGCAACATTGAGTCACAAGATGAGTTTCACTTTACTCGGTAACAACAAAGCAACCGGTTTTAAGGATCACAAAATATATTGGTCTTTGTTCGAGGGCGGCGGCCCTTTGTGCCGTGTTGGGGAGGAGTGTCGAGGATCCGATGAGTCTTGGCCTCCCGCTGCCCTCACCGCGTCCGTGCGCCCTTGGACCGAGAGCCAGAAGCTACTGGTGGTCTTTGGCGTACCAAGCGGCGCGGTGACCCGCCCAGCGACCGCCGCCCGGGAACAAGGGGGATCCACCGGAGCGCGCTTTGGCCCGAGCCGCGGCGATGGGATAGCGGACTAGGGGCGGCGCGATGGGGAATTTGGGCTGCGATGGCGGAGGCTGCGGCGGTGGCCCGGCATCGGGATCTCGGGAGCGGTGGCTCGCGGGCGCCGTGGGTTGGGGATTTGGAGATTGGCGTTGGCGTGCCTGGCTGGGGAGTGGATGAGGCGTAATATATACTTTAGGGCAATATTACCAAATCGGCCTTTGCGAGCCGGTGTTCCTTAATCGGGCGGGGCAAAACGGTAATTCCATGTGCCAAATCCTTGAGTCGAGAAGGCCGTCACACAAGCATAAAAATTTTCAGGGTTCGCTCGATGTTTTCCAATCAAGGCTCGGGAGTCAAATAAATATTAAAAAATATTAATATTATATTACGGTTATTTTTCTATTTAGAAGTAGTTTATTCGCATCAAAAGCTTAGGGTTTATTTTTCTATTTCGCAACGTATAAATTGGTAGGGTACGATTTTGGAAAATTTTAAGAAAAAGAATCATCAAATTCGGAGTTCATATGATGGAGAAAGACTACTTACAAGTTTTTGACTCTGATTAAAGAAAAATCGTTCTCGTTCGTCACATGTTCATGATGAACAAGCGATTTCTCTTTTTTCCTCGGATTAAAACTTGTAACTAGTCATTCTCCCTCATCTGAACTCCAAATGAGGTGATTCTTTTTCCTAAAATTTTCTAAAATCATGCTGCATCACGTTATGGTGTTGGATTCATCACCTCTTCATGTGCCAAAATTTGAGCAATTCAAGTTTTGAATTCGAACTTTGACTCGGTCAAAAACTTAGTCAAGCGGAACCGCGAAATGAACTCGGTTTAAAATCTTTTGAACACGAAAGTTTCATAACTCATCGAGACCAACAAAGTTTATGTAGGTCAAATTTCCATTTGAGGAAGTGGTAATAACATTTAGTTCAAATATAACAAGTCTCTCATATAGTTCACGAAACTATGTGGGAGACTTGTTATATTTGAACTTTACTCTCTTACTCAACTTTGTCGAAATGGCTTGAGATTTTTTGGCAGTCATTTATAGCCAAAATATGGTCGACACAAGAACTTACATTTTTAGACAATTATTTTTTATTATTATTTGTCTTTGGGTGAGACAAAATTTGATGAATTATACATTGAAAACACTAGAACTATGCAACGACCTCTACATGTATTTGTTTCCTAGGGCATAAGCTACCTTGTGGCAAAGTTTGGCGCCATTACGGATCTTTTCGGGTGGACCTAGTTCAACGCATAATTACTCGCGAAGTGGCGGAAATTTAATTAAAGCGAAAAAAAAGTATCAAACGATTTCTAAAAAATCTCAAAGCTGGGTGGTTGCTTCACAAAAGGCATTTAGGCTTGAGGAAAAGTTTGAGCAATATAATACTTGGAGCCTTTCATCGAACCATGTCTATGCACTAGGGTTCTTAGGGATTATGCGGTCCAAGTATGGTATTGGTCTCAAAATTTTCTCAGGCTTCGAAATGCCTTTTTGTGAAGACCAAGTTTGAGATTTTTCAAATCGTTTGATATACTTTTTTCGATTTAATTGAATTTCCGCCGACTTCGGGCCGTAATTATGCGTTGAACTAGGTCCACCCCCCGAAAAGATCGTGAATGGCGCCAAACTTTGCCACAATGTTCTTATGCCATAGGAAACAAATACATGTGGAGGTCGCCGCATAGTTCTAGTGTTTTCAATGTATAATTCACCAAATTTTTGTCTCACCCAAAGACGAAAAAAATTATAATAATAAAAATAATTGTCCGAAAAATGTAAGTTCTTGTGTGGGACCATATTTTGCCTATAAATGACTGCTAGAAAAATCTCAAGTCATTTCGACAAAGTTAGTAAGTATTCAAATATAACAAGTCACTCACATAGTTTCGTAAAACTATGTGAGAGACTTGTTATATTTGAACTACATGTTATTACCACTTCCTCAAATGGAAATTTGACCTACATAAACTTTGTTGGTCTCGATGAGTTATGAAACTGTCGTGTTCAAAAAAGATTTTCAATCGAAGTTCATTTCGCGTCTCGCTTGACCGAAGTTTTGACCAAGTCAAAGTTCAATTCAAAACTTGAATTGCTCAAATTTTAGCTCATGAAGAGGTGACCTAATCCAACACCATAACGTGATGTATCATGATTTTAGAAAAATTTGGGAAAACGAATCACCTCATTTTGGAGTTTGTATGAGGGAGAACGACTAGTTACAAGTTTTAATCCGAGGAAAAAAAAGAGAAATCGCTTGTTCATCATGAACATGTGACTAACAAGAACGATTTTTCTTTTTAATCTCGAAATAAACATTGTAATCAGTTTTTCTTCCTCGTTATAGCTCCAAATCTGATGATTCTTTTTCTATAATTTTCTAAAATCGAGATCTATCAAGCTAACTTGTTTGTTTTGGTCATCTCGTTCTTCCGATAAAAGTCCGAACATTTCAAACTGTCAAATTGGAGCCGTAAAAATCAATTTTCAAATTATGGGGCGTCAAAATTTCAAAAAGTAAAAATTTGACTCTAATACCAAATGTAGATCTTGAAGAGCTCTACAAAACTTGTATTCATGACTTTTTCATTTGAAATCATTTGCTGCTCCAAAAAGTGTCTAATTCAAAATAAAATAAAAATTAATAAATAATAAATAATAGCAAGTATTGAGGCAAACCAGCTGTGCACAATTTATGGCCCAAGGCCCAGTAAGATCATCTTCATCTCCACCGTTGGATTGATCGGATCGATGATAGTGATGAAAACCGGCCGAATTTTCGATGGAGCGCCAATACTGGGAACGGGCGCGCAAGCTCAAATTTTATATCGGGACGGGCAGGCTGTGTGTGAAATATCTCCACCCATGACTAATCCCTCTTCCCCGGATCTCGGTTTCTCTTCCGCCGCCACCTCCGCGGTGCCCCCGCTCCGGCCACGCCCGGGCCTCCACCGCTTTCGAGCTCCTCACGTGCACCGGAGCCACGCGCCGCCTTTCACGTCCTCCACCGCAGCGGCGACTTCCTCCACGGGCGGCCGCCCGCCCACCCCGGGTCAACGCCGCCTCCTCCAAGAACCGCGCCGTCTGCCGCGCCTCCCCACCGCCTCTCCCGACGTGGCGGAACGCCGGCCGGACCCCAGCGCAGGCGCTTCTGATGCGGTGCGTGGCTAGGGCGGGCCCCGCTTGCCTTGGGTGTGGGCGGAGCGCCTCCCGGTGGCGGCGCCGGGCCGCTCTCCTCCACTAGCCCCTCTCCCCCGACCCACCCACTCACCAGACGCCGCCGCGCGTGTCGCGAGGTCGGGAGGAGGCAATGGCGGTGGTGGGCGTCCTCGCGGCCGCAGGCTCTACAACGAGCATATGGCCGGTACGGAATCGATTTTATCTCCTCTGCTGCTCACCGGATGGCAGATGGTATCTCGTGTCATTGATGATTGCACTGGTGTGTGTGGGTGCCGCACTGAGGAGGATCGGGGTGAGGGGCGTGGAGGTGCGCAAGCCGGAGCAGCTCCTCGGCGTCTTCTCGCTCATCATCCCCGGCGGCGAGAGCACCACCATGGCCAGGCTCGCCAACTACCACAACCTGGTGGGTGGGTCCTTCCTTCCCCTACTCGTTTTCATTGGTTCGCCGATGTAAGAGTTTGTTCCTGCTTTTCCAAAATGTAAGAGTTTGTTTCCGGTTCCTAGAAAAGCAAATAATGTGGAGTAAGTTAAGTACCTGAAGGTTCCATGAGCAGCACTGAATTGATAATAAATCAGCCATTGGATACTTAGTTGATGACATAAGTGTATTTGTCAATATTCACTTCTGTTTGAGCAAGACTGCAAGAGCATGTAGCATAACTAGCTTGTGAATTATGTGTAACCTTGAGATGTCTATATGATAATGTATACGTGACAGTTCAGATAAATAGCATGTTGCCTCTTATCTGTTTTTGTTTAGATAATAGTAGTTTACTTTTTTTTTTTTTCTCTAGCTGTTCGAGTTATCTGTCATGACATGCATATTTGTCTAGATGTACAAGTAATCTATCTTATTCATATATCTATCTTAGGTTTGCTGCAAATCTGAGCATGCTGGATCACTATATCTATAATTAGCTATTTAATATGCCTTTTATTTATGCAGAATTATCTCTCTGATGGACCCCAGTAGGAGTTGGTCATCTCGCTGGTTGAGAATTGAATATTTGCTCAGAAGGTAATTTGCTCAACCAATATCTCCCATGCTACAACTCTGAATGGAAGGATACATGTTCCTTCTAGATAAACTAAAGCATTTGTTAAAAAAAATAGCACTAAACCAAATGAAAGAACATAACTTAGGTGACACTGAGTCACGCCAAAGAAATAAATAGCGTTAAGCTGCTGAGCAGAGCTGTGGATTCACATCATGTAGTGTGTGTTAGAGGTGACATATAACTGCTGATTACACTTGTATTCTGTACATGTATTGTATTGAGCCACAATTATTATTTTTGGCTCTATTTTCTCCATGAGCAGGAGCTCATCGTACCATGCCACCGTTAGTTATGCTACAGTCATATTAGCCCTATTTAAGTTTATTGCCAACTAATTATTCTCTTTTGTGTTTTTTTTATTCAGTTGAAAGTTTCAACATGCAAGGATGGATCTGAGGGGACGTGGAAGCTACATATTCTTGCAAGGTGTACGTGCTTCTACTTTGTGGTGCGAGACATGAGAGCAATTGTATCTTTGGATCTATAGACTCAGTCTTGTTAGAAACTACATACATGAGCTTATTAGCATATGTAAACCACATACTTATGTGATGTATTTGATCCTATTTGCACTATATATAGCATAGAATATGATCTGGGTTCTGTGTGAATGATGGTGCGATGTCAATGTGGGAGACCTTTTGTGATGGTTGTTGAGGTATTACGTGATGCCATAGCCCACCAATATATGACAAAAAATTATCATCAAATGACAAACTATATGTGACGAAATGTTTGGTGTCACAAAAGCTATCTAAAACCAGGGTTAGTAGGGTCGGTTGTGGTATTATGTGACGCGTTGACTGGATTTTATGTGACAGTCGTCACTGTCATAAAAAATGACAATATGTGACGACACTAAGTAATGGTCACAAAAGGTGTGTACATTTTTGTAGCGGTGTTCACCGATTTCGTCACACGGTACCTTTAGCGACGGTCGTTATATGGCGACCACCGTGGTAATGGTGGATTTCTGTCACAACAAACTTTTTATGACCAAGTGTACATTACATGGACAGTTTCGTCTTGTCTTAAAATCCCCATCTCCCCAACACTTTCGATTGAATCGGAGCGGCGACTAGAGGGCGGCGAGCATGGATCTCGGTGAAGCGTGGCGCGGCTCCCGGGCAAATTTGGCGGCGGAGGCAAGCGGAAGGACGGCGGGCTTGGATCCCCGGCGAGCACGGCAAGCGGAGGCGGCGGCGAGCACGGCAAGCGATGGGAGAGGGCGACAAGAGAGGGCGGCGGCGCGAGGCTTGGATCCCCGTCGAGCACCGCAAGCGGAGGAGCGGCGCGCGGGCAAGCCGAGGGCTGCGAGCAAGCGCGCCAAGCGCGGCGAGGGCCGGCAAGCGGAGGGCGGCGACGCGTCAAGCGTAGGCGGCAAGGGGCGGCGACGGCGAAGACATCCCCGATCCGCCCACGCGATTGCATCGGAGTTGGTAGGTCGGGTCGGTCTTTGCGCGATTCCGTCCCGTCCTCTTCAATTTGTTCGGACCGGTGCCACTATCATAGTTCGAATCCATGGTCAGCGATGGCGCCCCCATGCCCTCTCGTTCCCTTTCAATGTATGGTCAATCCAATGTAGTTTGCCATTGCGGTAGTTAATCAATCAATGCATCCATCGCGAGGGTTATGTCGCGAGCCTCATCATGTTCTACTTTCGCTTTTCGGCACGGCGATCGGTCATGGCTAGGGATGCCATAAAACCCGGAACCGGTGCCATGGTAGTTGCAACACCTCGGCAAATGTTGTCGATCCGTAGGCACCGATCGATGAAGTAAGCGAGTTGTCGTTGATATCGCGTGCCCGTAATGCAAGGGCGTGAGAGTGTTTGCCGCCACCACCACGCAATCTAAATATAACAATGGAAAGAGATACTTCAAGTGTCCCGGAAGAAGAACTATGTGAGTGCAAAGTGGTTCAATTAGAATACCCCAATTTTGAGTCTTGTTTGCCCAAATCTCATTGCTTTTGGTTGGAATTTGTTTGCGAGGGCAAATGTGGTAGCTATTGGTTTGAGGAAGAAGAATATGTGGTCTTCCTTGGTGACCATGGATATCTACCATTAGCTTCGACAACCATGAAGTTTCGAGGCTGTGGGAAAACTTGGCGACTTAGAGCAAAACCTGAACAAAATTTGAAGGAAATTGTAGGGAAGAACAAGGAAGGCATGGGAAGTTGCATTTGTCTTGTGTGTGGATGTGTGAATGTAACACTATTCTGTTGTTGGCCATTTTCTTGGTTGTATTTGTTCTGTTGAAGTAGGTAATATTGTGGATGTAACACTATTCCTATATGTGGTCAGTGTTGAAGAACATGTTGTATTGAACTTTGTTGGTATGAAATGTGGGCCTTTGTGCTCTTGGACATCTCCCTGTGTAAGTTGTGCATTGCTGCAATGTTGGAAATGAGGATCCCTTTTACTTATGATGATTTTTTTGTGTTCGATGAAATTTTGGACATCTCCAAATTGGCGGCATGTATATATAGGTTGCAGCCTATACATTTTGTGACAAATGTAGACACTACATGACAAAATATGGGCATTGTGTGACAACAGCAATTGTCATGAAATCACAAAAATATGGGCAGTTCAACATCATTGATACAAATGCGTGTAATTGTCTTCTCACATAAATAATACAAATCACGTAAACGGGCATCATTGCAAATAAGGTCTTACAAGTTCATAATGTGAAAATGCAAAAGAACATGAATCAAATGTAACAAAATCAATAATAGAACAATTCATGCTTCAAAAATCTCTAGAAATGCAATGGTCGGTCAACATCACTTGTCTTCTCTCGAAATGTTGTCTTCTTACGGACTATGATACTCAAGGAAGGTCTCATCTTCTTCTTCATCTTCAACTTCATCTTCACCTATGCGGGCTGCTTCACCATCTTGAGTTGTTCTGTTTTCTTCGACGTATGATCTCAACGAGATCTCTACTAATTGGGCCGGCTGGTTCATTCTCCATGTGCAACAAATCCATATCGGGATGAATGTCTCTCACCGCACCATCGTAGATGAAATATGCTCCTCTTGGTATGCCTCGACATCTCATCTCGTATTTGTTCATGGATTGGTTGGTTTGTGTTAGACTCTTCTACATCAAATATGTGTCGGTGGCCAAATTCTTGTAGCACTCGCCAATTTGGACCAAACTTTGTATCCTCCAAGAAAAAAGACTTGTGAAACATCTATGGCCATAATGAAAGGATCATTCTTATACCATCGGCCTTGGATGTTTATGCTCTTGAAGAAACCATCATCCTTCATCCAGGTATGTCTTTTTCCCTCAAGATTGTACCATTCACATCGTAGTAAGATAAATGTTCTATTTCCTTTGGTGTTTTTAGGGTAACTCAACTCAATAATATCGTGATTGACCCATAGAAGTCAAGCTGTCTCATCATTGTCTTCATTGTGATTGTCTTCACCGTGGAGTACCGGCAGCCCTAATGGAAGAGTTACGTGTCTTTTCGTGTTCATCACGAGCCATAGTGTTGTACCGTACCCCATTGATTATGCGGGATGTGTACGAACGCACACGCCTATCAGGGCGGCATGCTAGTGAGTACAAGTCTTCATCAACATGTGTTGTGCCATCATATTTCAATTTGGTAATCACGTAGGTTGAAAACATACAAAATTAGTGAGTTTGGAAACGTATAATGTCATAAATTATGAAGTCATGTTTGAGGCACACACATGATCCTCGAACCATGTAGCAAAATGTGTTGACATCATTTTTGCAACATCGTTGACCTCTTGTTGTTGTAATTCGCTTTATAAAGCCGCAAAGGAAGAAGAAAATTAGTTTCTTGTGACTGTCATTGACATCATAAATTATGAAGTCATGTTACAAGAACTACTCACTCTGTATTCTTCAATCTCTTCACGATTATTTAGAGCGAACCAAACCATAGAGTCATAGTCTTTGTCTTCATAATGAAGTTCGAAGCACCCAACAAAGGTTAATATGATGATAAAAATACAAGAACCATCGGGTGTGATGTTCTCGTTTCTCCATCTAAGTTTCTTTTCGTGCCTAGTGAACCTACTAATGATGTCACCGAAATATGTTGAGCAGTTGGTCATACACTCATAGGCGGTGTATGCCTCTGCAATAGATCCTTCAGGTCTTGCTTGATTGCGTACAAAGCTTTTTAAAGGTGCCCAATCTTCTCTCAATGGGATACATCCATCCATCTTGCACCGGCCCCCTAAGGAGTGCCTCATCGGGTAAGTGTATCGCTAGGTGAACCATAACATCAAAGAATCTTTGGAGGATAAATTTCTCGAGCTTGCGGAGGATTAGCACAATATCTTTTTCATTTGGTGTAGTGCATCAACCTTTAGAGTTTTGGAGCAAAGTTGTCTAAAAACCTACCTAATTCAGCAATTACTTCATATAAGTCTTTGCGCACCAAACCACGAAGGCCAGCTGGTAAAATACGCTGCAACATTATATGACAGTCATGTGTTTTCAGCCCATGCATTGATCCTGCTCCCTCCATATTGACACATCTTGATATATTGGATGCATAGCCATCTGGAAACTTAACATTGCTCACAAATTGCAAGAACTTCTTCTTGTCTTCTGGTTTTAGAACATAACAAGCTCTTGGCTTTGATGATGAACTACCACTGTCATCTAGCAAATGAAGCTCTTTGTGTATACCTCTGTCTTCCAAATCAAGTCTAGCAGCGATGGTGTCCTTTGTCTTGTTTGGAATATTAAGTAGAGTATACAAAATTGCTTCACATATGTTCTTCTCTATGTGCATAACATCAAGGTTGTACTGTAGCTTCAGTTTTGACCAGTATGGTAAATCATACAGGCTAACCTTCAGATGCCATACTGGTTCATTCTCATTACGACGTCGTTTTCTTGATTTTGGCTTATCTGGATTCTTGCCTGGCACATAGGAAATTTCTTCCAACCTTGCCATTACCTCATCAGCACTAAATTTCCTTGGCTTTTCTCTTTTTCATGCTTGCCATTGAAAGATTTGTTTGTCCTCAAGCATGGTCTAATGGGAGGAAACGTCTGTTGCTCAAGAAAGCAATTTTGTTTCTAAGACATTCAGAGCATGGATTCTCATCACAGTGCACACATGCGAAGTAACCACTTGTCGTTCTGCCTGACATGGTGCGTAATGCAGGGTAGTCATGGATTGCCCACAGAATTGCTGCACGCAGGCTGAAGTCTTTGCCTTCAACTGCATCATAAGTTCTTACACCCTCCCAAAGCTTTATCAAGTCTGCTATCAAAGGCTGCAAGAACACATGGAAACCTTTGCCTGGTGATTTTTGCCCGGAATTAGTAAGGAAAGCATATAATTAGATTGGTCCATACACATCCATGGTGGAAAATTGTATGGTATCACTATCACTGGCCATATGCTGTATGAATTGCTCATCTGACCAAATGGGTTAAATCCATCAGTAGCAATGGCTAGCCTCAAACTACGGGGATCATCTGCAAAAGACTTGTAAGTCTCATCAAAATCTTTCCAAGCTTCCCCATCAGCAGGATGCCTCATTTCATTCTCAACTGATACCCTATTTTCCTTGTGCCATCTTGCATCTTGTGCTTTCATTTGCTTTGAGATGAAAAACCTTTGAAGGCGTGGAATTAGTGGGAAGTAACGGAGGACCTTGTGAGGAACTTTCTTTCTGCCATCTTTGTTCACTTTCCATCTTGTCAAGCCACATACCGGGCAATTTTGATCATTTTTATGGTCCCCCCAGAATAAGGCACAATCATATTTGCACACATCAATAGAAACATAACCAAAACCAAGCTTCTTCAGCAGAGCTTTCATTTCCATATAGGACTTGGGAAGTCCGGGCACATTCTTCAAAGATGAAGACAACAACTGAAGCATAGCATCAAAGCCAGATGTTGTTATCCGATTGTACACTTTTATATGCAACAGTTTAATCATAAACGACAGTCTACACTCCTCGGTGCAACCTGGATAAAGTTCCGCTTTGCCTCTTCCATGATTTGTTTATATAAGTTACCACCGAAGCCATGGCTTCTTCGCATCATGCAAATCTTGAATTAACCCTTGAACTCCCTAGCACCGTCATCTAAGACATCATCGGCTTGTCCTTCCATATCAAGTGGTTCTGCTCATTTCCCTCCCAAGACATATCCTCCGGTGCAACATGTTCTCCATCTTCATCTTGTCCACAAACATCCTCTCCATGCTCAAACCACCTAGTATAGCACCTAGACATGCCATTGAGTTCGATATCCTCTTGTACATCATCTTGAATTTTCTCTTTCGGTTCAAGCATTTTCGGCATGGGCACTTGATCTTCTCATCTGCACTATATCTACCTTTGACATGGTCCATGAATTGCTGAACACCTTTCATAAACTCGGCGAAAATGGTTATTTGTTATAGATCCGACTTCTATCCATGTTGACTGCACAAGTTTAGGTGCCAAAACAATTAAAATTGGACATGGTAGGGCAGTGACATGCACAAGTTTAGCTCTTCTATCCATGGTAGACAATTTTTCTAGATAAAATTGCAATACCTTTGCTGAAATTAGTAGGCTAATTAGCCTTACGCCTTAGCCATTGCTGGAGCTTGGTGGCGGGACGACGGCACCTCTCGGGTAAATTTGGCGGCTTTAGGGCGGCAAGGATTTGAGCAAGCTACGGTGGGTGGCGAGGAAGAAGCTGCGATGGCCGGCGAGGAACAAGCCGCGGTGGCCGGTGAGGAAGAAAAATTTTTAGGCCGACGAGCATCTCGGGGCGGCGGTCGGCCGGCGAGCATCTCGGTGGCGAGCGGTCGGGCCGCTGAGCATCTCGGGCCGCCGGGCGAGCGGCTCAAGCCGGGCGCAGCGTGGAACCGTGGTGGCCGGCGAAGTAGATCGGGCTGCCGCCCCGTTATTGCCGTGGCACGATGCCGAGGGAGCAGGTCGGATGGGGTGGCCGGCGAGGGAAGCGTGTGAGGTGGATGGGAGATGCACACGGAGGTGGGGACTTGGGCCGGTGGGACTGCCTTGGCCGGCGAAGCTGAAGCCGCCGGCGTCGTTGGTGTGGCCAGTGGAGTGAGCATGTGGCGAGGGAGAGCTGCGACCTCGATTTGTTTTTTAACTCGGAATTATGTGTGTCCAAAGTTCCTGGCCTGTATCAATGACAGGTGGGCCCAACAGCAAGTCTGGCCTGTATCAACGAGTTCATGTTCTAGTCATCATTTGTTTTTTAATTCATAGCACAAAATTGTAACAAGTTTTTCTCACACATACTTACTCGAAATGCGATTTTTTTTTTTTCTAAATTTTTGTAAAATTATGATCTATCAATAAATTGCATTAATTTTCAAAATTTTCATGAAACACAACATTTGGACAAATCTAATTTTGAATTTTAAAAAAGTTACAATTTTGGACCATATTTTGGGACTCCAAATGAGTTCGAACATGAAACACATGAATACAAAGTTTGAAGAACTCAATCATATCTACATTTTTTATTTAGGTTGTTTGTCCATCCAGAAAGTGATCATAACTTTGTTCTCAAATCTTACTCATCCATCCTCATAGTTAGGAGACTATGAGAGGGATGAGTTGATCATCCTTTGTTAGGAGAGTACAAGTTATGATCGGTGTCTCGGTTGAAAAAAAGTGGCCAAAATGTGATTTGTAGATCTCAATGAGTGGATCATTTCATGTATTCAACATTTTTTTTTCATTCCAAATTATTTAGCACCCCAATTTTTGGTCTTTAGTTTAAAATTTGTAAAATTCAAAATTCAAACACTCAAAACAAAGTCAATTGGAAAAATGACAAATATACAGATGGTAGATCTCGATGTGGGGAAGATTTTTTTGTTTCTTACCAATTTTCATTTCGAAATCATTTGCTACCCCAAAAATGCAATCAAAAATTCTATTACTAATAAGCTGTATCACTGCCACTTGGGGGCCACCGCGCGAGAAAAATTTCACCAACCTAACCCGTCGCACTCCCCGCCCAGGACACGCCACCGACAGGTGGGCCCAACACTCGATCCCGCTCGGGCCACACCAAAATTTCCCTTGCCTTATCCTCTCCCCGCACCCGGCTCACCCCTCCCCTCTCTCGGTCTCCTCCCTCATCTCACTCCACACCTAAACCTAGCCGCAAGATTCCGCGTCGCCACGCACCTCCGCAAGACCGCCACCATCCGACCATCCCGCCGCCATCGCATCCACCGCAACCGCCATCCCGAGCCACCCATCCGCCGCATCCACCGCATCCCCCACCTAAACCTAGCCATCCCCATCCGCCATCCCACAACCACACCGACCGCCCCTATCCGACATCCCGCCACCGCATCCGCCCAGATCCACCGAATCCCCACCTAAACCTAGCCATCCACGCATCCATCCATCCCGCCGCACCCACCGCATCCACCGCACCGACTCCGTCGCCTCCTCTGTCCTGCTACTTAGCGGCGCCAAGCACCGACGCCGAAGGAAGGCGCATCCACCACGGCGGCGCGACCATGGAGTACTAGGCGAAGGGAGGCCGGAGGCCGGCGCCGCATCCTTCGACGACACCTGAGGCCATAGCAGCCGCTTCGAGGCCGCATCCACCACGGCCCTGGACTGCTTCTTCCCCGGACTCCATTCACTAAGTAAAGGTATCATCCTCTCCCACAATCTCTAGGAGCAATGACATGACTGAATCCCGTAGTGATTCATTGTTGGGGCAACTTTTTTTGGGTGACCTTCGTAGATTCAGTTTCATAGGAATGAGGGAATGTTGAGGATGTATGCATGAATGGATTGCCTATTGAGGCACTGATTGCCTATTGAGGCCCTGGACTTTGCCACCTTTTGTTCTTGCTATGATTGGTATTGCTGCAGCCATGTGTTTCCTGGACTTGTGGAACACATCCACGATCAGGAATAGACCACTGCTACAGCTAGGATTTGTAGGGGCAGCTTAAGAATGTTTCTAGGGACGTTTTCTCCAGTCAACCGGTCTGTTTGCATCTGTAGTTATTTGTAGGAGTTGTTATGTTGTCATCTGGTAGTTATTTCGTATACCATTTGTCTGTCATTTTGCCTTTTGTTCTTATACTGATTTGTTAGTTTTGTTCCAACTCTTTTACAGAAACTGAATCTAGTTTCTGCTCTCTTCGTTTGATGAAACTAAGTATTACTGGAAATGCCTAAAACCCAGTATGAGCTGCAGAGGGATCAAAGGGTGAAACGAAACCAGGAATATTTTAGATCTCTGGGTGTTTCAATATTATCTCAGGAAGTTAGCAATGCTTTTTCGAAAAGCAAAAGGGCAAAGGGGGAGCCGAGTGGTGGTGACAACCCGACTTCCGACAATGATTATGACCCAAATTCGACATTGATAACCAATCGACAGTGACGATGACTCAGATGATGACCTCGTTAATGAGGCTAATACTGAGGTGAGATGATTTGCTAGGCCAATTTACTAGTATCTCATCTATTTGAATCATGTACTTCATTGTTGTCATTTAATGTACTTCACATTTGTTCCTTAATTGAGAAGATGCATGTTTCTCTTGGCAGGTAGGAGCGATGGTTCCGGGAACTCGCCCTAACCAGAAGAAGCAAAAGGCTGCTCAAATGGCGGCTGCAAACCAGCTGCCACCGTGCACGCCTACAAGACCGACTAGGCAACGGTAGCCATGCATTCGACGGACGCCGTCCACCTATGCAAAAGACCGCCCGTGCCTCACCGCCACCGTACATGCCTACAAGACTCACTAGGGCGCGAGCAGCCATGCATTCACACCCGGACGCCGTCCACCTATGCAAAGACAACCCTTGCCTCCTAAGTTCAATACGAAAGCCAACCCTAAAGCTAATCCCACTTCCACTCCCAAAGAAATTGCAAGGCCACCCCAATACAAGCAAATGACCATACCACGAGAGAATACGAGACAATTGACCTTCTACTCAAAACATCACCATGAGCGGTCCAGCCATGTCCTCCCCCTGTTCCAAACACAAATGCAGCCATACCTACGCCTAGTGCAACCACTTCAAAGCATAATACTCCTACTCCTACACATACTCCTACTCCTACTCCTACTCCTACTCCTACTCCTAGTTGTGTTAAGAATGTCCCTCTAGACACCTCGCCCGGTGTGTCTGAGCTCTAGGCAAAGTAATGACATCAATGACTCACATGAACAAGGTGATGCCGCTATTTTGGTGGGGCATACAAATGATGGAGAACCAGCTGGTGACTTAGTTCCAAGTAATAAATATGTTTTTCCAAACATTAATTTCTACCTTTAGTATCTACATTTCGCCTACTATAATAACCCATTGTGCTTCTTATTTGCCAATGTAGGGGCACGAAGGAATGTCCGCAAAAGAAAACCGTGGGACATGGCTTAGAGAAGTTGATAAAAAGGGAAACAGCCGCCTATCCAAGTGGGTGAAGGGAAGAGAAGACCGATGTCCCACTTCAGCAAAAAGTTGGCATCGAAACCGGTGTTGTCCTTCGAGACCAACTGCCTATCTACACATCTTGGAAGACTTATGAAGAAACGGAGGGGAAGGCACAAGTACAAAAAGTGCTTGATAAAGTGGCGGTGAGTCAACTATTTCACTCCAATACTTTCTTCCATTACTAGCTCAACTACAGTGTACAAAACTGTGTCTAAGAAATTATTTGTGTGGTTGCGAGACAAGGTTGGATGTCGATGTTACGAACGAGGGACCAAGCAAAGCAAAGCATGCACCGATATTGTCAAGAAGGCGGTTAGGCAAAGATAGGTATCACATGAAGAGGAAGTACTTCGACGAATCAAAGACAAAGGCACGGTGTTGGCGGACCTCCACCAAAGATGCAGAAGAGCAAAGTGGCAGAATCCGCTAGATTACCTGGTTTGACCCAAAGACTCAGGTCCATGCCTTCCATCATATGTTTTTTCTTACTCGCAATTTAAAGCGTGGTGCATGTGAATGAAAACTTTGTATTGCATTTCCGTGCGGGGACAAAAGTGAAAAGAATAAAGCAAATCGAGAACAAGTGCGCCTTCACCAAAGGATGGATCTAGGTCCTATATTGCCAAGCGATACTGAAACCGTAATACATCATCTTTTTGAGCTCTTGTTATATTGAGAAATGACAACACATCATAGCCGCATATATTATTTACTAGTTGAACTTAAAAATTGTTCATTCATATGTCTATGAATGTTCCGATTGAACGGTGAAACAAGATGTATGCAGATTCATATTGAGAAAGAATAATCAAGTATGAAGTGAGCGTGATTCATATTGTGTCCGTGATTATTGTGTTTTCTCGATAATGACATATGTATGTGCACCGATGCACCGATGGCCTCGTTGGATATGAGCAATTTTCTTCCGTACATTATGTGGTCATTTTTTCCCATATGTATGTGCTTTCATGGCCTGTTGTTCCTTCCGGTTCCTAAGTATTGAAAACTGTAAGTACATGTGTGCATCAAAGTAATTCAAGTTTTTTACCCAATTGCAGAGGCCTAAATACAATGACATGGAACCAAATGTCGTTGATTTCTTTGGAGAATGTATGACTAGTCCCATCAATGGGTACTCCTCTTGCTAATGAAATATATGTAAGTTACAAAATGATTATATGCATGTATCGTACTCAAGTAATTGCCTACTTCAATATCGTTTCTATGGCATTGTTATTAATTCCATTAATTTTGTGTAGGAACAAATGGTGGCGAGAGAAGGAGAGAGAGCCGTAAGAAGGAGAAGCAGTAGAAGTTCTCCCAAAGAAGATTGTTGCTGAAAGTCCGAGCCATGTCGGTCGCTCATCCACCTTTCTTCCAAACATTGGTGTCACTCGCTCATCCAAGACCGCCTATCAACGGGCCACGGCAATAGAAGCACGACCGCAAGCTCGGTTTGAGGCAACACTTCGCCGAAAGAGAGGAAGCCGCTAGGAAGCGAGGAAGAGTGCATGCGCAGCCTTCAAGCTCGTAAAAACCGCACTTGAGGAAAAACCGTGAGTTTGCCGCGCTGCACCCAAGGCGAAGTGAAGGAGATGAGTAGCGAGTTTGAAAGAGACTAATGCACTCCCCGCGAGCCGTCCCGAAAACTTCACAAAGATTGAGGTATGAATGCGTTTCGAGGATGAGGCCTTTGCCTTGGCTTTCTTTGTAGATGGAACTTGGTCTAAAACCGTACATATGCTTGTCTGTTAATTTCCTCTAGTGGAACCTAGAACTATGTGGTGGATCCTAGAACTAAGTGGTCGAGCAAACCTTGGCCGAACTATGTGAAGTGTGTTGGAACTATGTGGTAAGTGTGTTGGAACTATGTGGTTGGAACCCGCGGAATTGTTTCTCTAATAGCATGATGGCTTGTCTATGTTTTATGCCTTGTGATGTCCATTCTGTGGGAAGATGGCGTACCGTGGATTGTGATTGTGAATAACATATATGCATGTGGATGGACAAAGAGGATTTGTATGATTTATGCCCGTGGATGATGACTTGCCCGATATATGATCATATGGTGCTATTATGAGTCGTGATGAGATCACTATGATGTCACTAAATATGCATGCCACGCTGGACACGATCGAGATAATGCGTGACACCAACACCGCCTTAAAAATGTGCCTCAAAGAACACGTAAACAAGACACTAATAACTTGTCACAAAAACTAAAGAACTATACATGACAGTTCCTATGGTCACGTAAAATCACCAACCATGCCCCGCATGAGAGAATATGTGACAATTGGTACATAGCGTGACACGTTGACTAACCAAAATGTGACACACAACCGCGTCATAGAAGATAACATTATGTGACACGGGGCATCAGCTGTCACAAAAGGTATTGACATTTTGTGACGCTGAAACAAATATCGTCACGCAGAAACATTTTGTGACGCTCATTATATGACGGCCGTGGCGTGACGCGGCCTTTTTCGTCATAATGAACTTTATATGACACTTTTTGTGCTTTACGTGACAATATTGAGTTGTCATACAATCGAGAATTCTTGTAGTGAGAATACAATGCAAAAAGCGAGAAACATAAATATATTTAACACTTACAAACATCAGAGTATCGCGGAACGGTAGCTAAGACTTCACTTCAGGCTCCATCTCGCCAGGGACTGCCAACCGGGGGCCCGTATGCCAAGCACTTCCGATAGACTTCCAAGAAAACTTCGTAGCATCTCTATCCTTTTTCGAAAGCAAAGACCTTACTACGCACACACCGGGGTGTGGGGTGGGGGATAGCAAGGGTGAGTCCATGTCGAACTCCCGCAAGTACGAGCCGAAAAGTATATGATATGCAAGGCTTTATCAAAAGTAGGTCGACACGGTTATACTGCGGGTAAGCATTTTAATGTTGCAACAGCTTTTAATTATTGAACAACCTCATTACTAATATAGGTTAAACATCCCAGCCCTTAATTAAGATGTAAGTAGGATTAACAATATTTTAGTATATCATTATGTCATTATCACACACCCCGAGGTAACACCCTCGAAGAGCAACCTAGGATAGCAATCCCAAAAGAACACGGAACTCCATCCCGACAAAGCACGCAGGTCGCAACCTCCTTCAAGAGACCATCTCCATCTTCATAGATCCATGTGAGTCCGGGGTTCTAATCATGTGAGGGCTTTGGGCCGCTCTTGACCGTGAGGAGCACTACCGATATATCGCTTTGATCAAACTCGCTGCAGAGGTGTACACTTTCACCCAAGTCGTGATTCCCATTTGCTCGAGGCCCGTCAACCCCCAAACACTTCCAAGGTGAGCAGCGGGGTTTCACTACGAGACCTTTCACGGTATTGACATAGAGTTTCACTCGCCGTTTAAAAACTCAGCGCATGCGAGGCGCCCCCGATAAAAAGCCACCTGATCTACCCGCACTCCATACTACAAACCTGTGAAACCCGAATGCCATCTCGATTGGAAAGATCCACTCTATGGCAAGGGACCGATAATTAGTCAAGCCGAGCCCATTGGTCTCGAGTTTAACCGTTGTCCCGTGTGGCCGTCCATGACCAAGTCCTTATGGAGAGTGGACACCGGGCACGCCCGACAAACCGGACAAGCTCCACCCGTTCCCCTTTAACCAAGCCAACGATGCACTCCAAAGATCCTCATCTTCTCCTCATCATGGCCGTAGCCATTAACCATCATCATCCGTGATCATAATATATAAGAAGCAAGTTTTACTTTCATTAAATTAATAAGTGGATGAGCGAAGCAAGCTACACGCTTATGTTGCGCCCTATCTACCAAAACCATCCCATGGTGATATTTGGATAAAGTGGCTAATCAATGTCCTTAGAGTTCATTCCATTTAGGACACATGCATGAAAGTAGTGATTAAAGGGAGTAGGTACAAAATGATCAAATGGTGTCCGTGACTTGCCTTAAATCCAAGATATAGTCGCTCGTAAAGTCTTTAGCTTCTATCTTCTAGTCTCCACCGCTTCGCACTCTTGTCGATCCTCGCCTCCTGGTCTTCAACACCAATGAACGATTCTTTGTCTACCGTAGCAATCAAGCAACACAAACAAACAAGCAAAAGAAACAAGACTAAGAACAGGCATCAAACATAAATAAAGAGAAAATAGAGACATCGCACTAACGATAGGTCTTGGTACTATGGACACGATAACGCTAGAATGCCGAAGAATAGAGCTAACGACAAGGACACACTAACCCGTGCGAAGCAACATATAGGGATCAACTACACGCCGAACGATTTAGTTAAGCGAAACATTTATTAGTTTGGAAAACATCCGACGTAACAAAGAACATTAGGGCAACTATTCTAAAGCTCAAGTTGATCTAAACAAGTTATTAAAGAAAAGGCATTTACATAGACATTAATCAAGTTATCTTTATTTATGAAAAGTCTACGCCAGAACCACGGGTTTTCTTTTTGAAACAAAAGAGCACTAGAAAGCTTTAACTAAGGCTATAAAAGAGTTACAATTTAAGTTTCATAAAACATGCTAAACACACTTTGCTAAAGCATAGCTTACGTCGATACAAACCTAACGCAAATTTGAACGGGTCAAAACGGAGCTATAACGCAGAAGTTATGGCCCAAACAAGGTCCTAGGGGTATATCCGTGAGGATCCGGGGGCTAGATCTCAATTAAACGTAGCCAACGAGGTCTAACTCACAAAAGCGATACACGCCGAGGGACCTAATTCTAATTACTTTTGAACTGCGGTGGACCATTTGGTAAAACAGAAAACACGGGGGCTTTTCTTGCAAAATCGCTAGCGCTGATCCGACGAGCGCCGCGTTGACTGGCCCTCGCTATGCGTGGCGCTGGCGGGCGGGAGCGGCGCGGATGCGGGCGTTGGCGTGGCGAATCGCCGGCGCCGACCGGATCTCGTTGGACGTGGTTGGCCGGTATCCGTGATCTCCCTCGACCACTGCTTTGGATCCGCGGCCGAGGGTGGCGGGCGGGGCTTTGGCCGCCGGAGCGCGGTCCTCGCTGGGCGGCGCTGTAACACCCACGGCGTGAGGGCTCGCCGAGATGGTCTAACAACCTTTCGGTGGCGGCTAGGCACGCGGGATGGGTCGCGAGAAGCATGATCGGCGGATCGCGATAAGCGACGACGATCCGGCGATAGGTGTCGTGACGGCGCGTTGCCATCCCGTGGCGGCGGCGCGCCCGGTGCGGTGGCGGAGAAGCCGGCTGCGGGACCGCATTGCCGGTAAATACGAGGGCAATACGCGTGGTGCGCGACGCTGGCGGCGAAAGCAGCGATATGCGGCTACCGATTGCGGCTGCGAGGGGGGCGGTGTGGCGGCGCCGGCCGGGCGACGGTGGACCTTGAACGGGTGGTGTTACTGACGGCGGCCTCGGCCAGACGCGGACGAGGGCGAGAGGAGGGACACGACACCGGCCCCGGTTTTTACCTCGCTGCGAACCTCGTGGTGTAGGTCTGCCGTCGACGGAACGCCCGCACGGCGAGGCGTGGGTCGGGCGGCGGGCGCCTGGCCGGCTCGGGCAGCGGTGCCGGCCCCAGGGTTAGGGGTTGGAGGTGCCTCGGGTGCGCCGGCTCCAGGGTTCGGAGGGCGCGGGGGGTTGCGGCCACGTTTTAAAGGCGCTGACCAACCTCGGTTTAGCGGCCAGCGGCCGGGCTCGGCCTCCCCTCCATGGAGCGACAATTAAGCGAAGGAATCCCCACTGTAATTTTGGCGTGGGTCAGCGGCCTGAAGGGCGGAGACGCGGGGCGGGAGGCGGCGGCGTAGTGGGCGCGCGGCGGCGCGACGCGGCGGCATTGCGCGAAGCCTCCACGGGCTGCAAGCTTGCTTTGCCGGGCCGCCGCCCATGCGCCGGCCGCCGCTGCACTAGCCGCCGCCCGCCGCCGCCCTTTACTACTGCTGGCTGCTGGCTTCTTTGCGGGCAAAAAAGCCAAGCTGTGGCCCATGAGCAAAGGGAAAGCCTTTTTCTATTTTCTATTTATGCATTTGAATTTGAATTTGAAACCAACTTGAATTTGAACCACTTTCGCAAAAGCTTTTAAATCCAAAATTGAGAGGCTTTTGATGCTAGGCTTTTCAAAACCAATTTAAGAAATTGAATTACCTTTTTCACAAACAACTTTGACATTGATTTGAAAAGAAACTTTTGATGGCTTTAATTTGAAAAGCGAAAAAAGGGCCTACTCGGGGTTAAATAGGGCTTTTATAAATTCTTCTTATCACTCAAACTCAACGAGTCAAACTCCACTAAGCAAAGCATACACAAGCAAAACAAGCAAGGACACTTTTATTAACTTTGCAAAAATTTTATAAAGCCAATTTTCTCTCTTTTAAATTGGGAACAATTAACTAAATCTTAGTCAATTTTAGGAAAATTATAAATCCTTGATTTAATTTATTGTTTTTAATGACATCCCAAAATTCAGAAATTTTGGGGTGTCATAGTCATCCTCCTCCGCTTGGAGGATGGCGTGGTCGGCGCCGTCGATGGTGTCGCGATCGGGAGGCGACGGCCGGTAGCGGTAGCCCGTGCGGTAGCGGCCACCGCTGGGCTGTCCTCCAGCGACGGTCGTCGTGGGGTCGTCGGCGTAGCCGAGGTGGGGAAGTGTCGGGCGGTGTAGACGAACTCCATGCGGCGCGAAGACGCATCTCGATCTCATCGGCGTCGACTAATCTTGGCGCAGTTGTCGTCGAGGAGCTCCTTCGCGGCGCCTTGGTGAACTCTTGCATCTCGGAAGCTATCGGTGGTGGGAATCGTTCGTCTCCGGATACGGTATCGCCTGAGACCGGTTCGATTGGGCGGTTGTGACATGTTACAATGGTCGGCGCAGGGAGAAGGTGGCGTAGGGAGCGGCGGTGTTCGCGACGGGCGCCTCCGGCGGCGGCGCTGGCGGCACGACGAGTGGCGCGAGGCGGGCGGCTCTGGCTTGGGGCGGGGCCCGGCAGCGGCGCGGCGGGTGGCGGATGCACGCTTGACAGTGGTGGCGGCGGCGCGTCGGAGAGAGATTTAGATAGAATATTTAACTATTTTTATTGCTTGCTTATCCCAAAAGATTACATACCCTTGCTTATATAGCCCGGCTAGTGGGACTTGTAATCTAAGCAATCTCCTATAAGGTTTACTTATATACGATTGGAATACCTTTACAAGTAATATTTATTTATTTCCTAATAAGGGTCTTCCTTATAGATTGGAATATTCTCTTTTTACACACCAAAAAGCCTAAGATAATCCTAACTTGATGACGGCAGAGTCGAAGGGGGGAAGGGGAGGCGGCGGTGGCGGCGGGGCCCCGGCCGCCACCTTGTCATGGCCCCCTAGTGGGCCGGCCGCGTTCGAGCCCCTCTTAGCCCGGCCCAGGGCTGGCCTGGTCCGGTTCATGACACTTACACTGCTGATGTATTTTGTAGATATTGTGTAAAGTAATTGATCAAAGCTGTATTGTGGAGATACTAATGTTAATACAGAAGATGTCCGCTGTTTATGGACGCGCGCAGTAAGTTTCTAGGTTTTTTTGTTACAAAACGTTTCTAGTTATTTGCGCACAAAATAAACATGACTCCCATTGAAACTTTGAGGTAGCTAGGAACTTTGTAATAGTCGTAGGAATTCGGCAGCTGGTGGGGATCGGACGGGAAGTCGGTGGTGGGTGTAGGACAGAGATGATCTTGGACAGCAGATGCTCCATATTTCTTGCACCGCTGCAAGTGTACTTTCCTTCTTTTTTTTTTTTCTTGCCGAGTGAAATGCTCCACACAGGTTCCAAAATTGTCTACATATTTTTTTTTAGAATTACACAACAACGTAAACGCCACAACACGCATCACACACTCACCCCTCAAAAATCTAACATTTTTGAGTCTTTGAAGTTAGTTCTGGTCTCTTAGCCGTGTTAGAAGGGACCCACATGTCAACATAACCACTACTACTCTATTGATTTTTCTGGGCGGTTTTGCAACCATCACGGAGATAAGGTCACGGTAAATGGATTAATTTACGTGGCGGTTTTTGAACCCCGGAAAACCACCACCGTTAATTAATAAATAAAAATAATAAAAAATAAAAAAAATAAAAAATCAATCGAACCCTAACGGGCCTAGATCTGGGCCGCCGGGCCCGTTTAGGGGTTTCGTGCCCGCCGCCCGCGAAAGACAACGCCGCTGCCATGAAGGAAGGGGAGGAGGTCGGCCCCGGGAGCTCGGCCGCTTTGGGCCGGATCCGCGCCGCCGCTAGATCCACACCGGAGAAGGACGAGCTCGGCCGTTGGGCGGATCCGCACCGCCCGCTTTGGATCAGCGGATCTCAGTCGCCACCGCCGCTGCGCCGCCCGCCTTTCGCCACGGGCTTGTCACGCCACCGCCAAGAGGAGAAGGCGTAGCCGCCGCGCTACGCCAACGCCTCGCGGCGCCCCTCGAAAGCACCTCCACCAAGTCGCCCGCCGAAGCGCCGCCCGGAAGCGCCCTCTCGACTGGCCGCCTCCGAGCGCCGGCGCGAGGTTGGGCTTACCAGCGAGTGAGCGCCGGTGCCATGGGAGAGAGGAGGGGGAGGGGAGAGAGAGGAGCGATGAACCCGGCGATCGAAAGTGCTCCCACGTTCCACTTTCCGATCCGCACCGGAGTTGAGAGAGGAGGAGTGAGAGAGAGGAGTGGATTGAGTGTATTAGAAACCTAAGTCCCTATATGTATACTCGGGGCGTTATTGGGCTAGGATGGGCCGTTTGGGCTTGAATATGGGACATTATTTACCGTGGTGGTTTCTTTATAAAACCGCTTAATCGATTTATCGTGGCGGTTATTAAAACCATCACGGTTAATAAAAACCGCCACGTTTAATAGAGACATTAATCGTGACAGTTTTCTAAATAACCGTCATGGAAAATAATTTTAAAACGTTGTGCAAAATCAATGTGTAGCAGTGAACGCTCAATTTTTTTAAAAAAAATAATGTATCTTTTCAATTCATACCTGGACCTCAGACAAATATGATTTTAAGAAAAATCGTATCCTTTCATACCTGAAACGTTTTTTAGTTTTAGAGAAAATTTATGGACGGTCCTTCAAGTTGGCAAAAGTCATGATCTAGGTCTCTCTATTCTTAAAATACTATTTGAAGGTGCATGAACTTAGCTTGGAGTATCAGTTTGTACAAAGCAGTTGTGATCAAACTTGAGGTAAAAAAAAAAAAAAAAAAATCAAACTATTAAAAGTCATTTTACGTCTCAATCGATCGTTTCAAACCCAGCCGCGACCAGTTTGTATATAATATCGACACTAGAGTACATTGTAAGATTATTTTAGGTAAATAATCGGCAAGTAGCACGTTAGTACCTGTTCCTCGTCATAAGCTAATTAGAGCAGCCCAATGTATTGCCTAAAGGGGGTGCTTTTGAGGAGAGAAGGGGAGAAGAAGGTGCTACCAGTGGAGGCAGGTGCTAGCTACGCTAAGACCGGCTAGCACCGTGAAGACCGAGCACCAGTGCTTTGAGGAGAGAGAAAGGAAATGAGAGGATGGGTTTGGGAAAAGTTTAGGATGCACTATATTTTTTTATTCGGCTGTGAGCCCCCTTTTAGTGGCCTTCTTTGATTTATACATTGGGCAAGTTTATTAGTGAAGCACCGACTGAGATGTCACTTGTTTGCACCCGATCTCGTGACTATACATTGGAGCTGCCCTTAAATCCAAGCGTTCGTTTCCTCTGCATGTTGACTCCGTCGCCATGAAGCACGAGCATGCATGGCAGTGCAGGCCGGAGACCGTGGCAACACCAGGCACACGACCGCGCGTGCTACGCGCACAAGCGGAAACAGGTCACAAGCGCACGAGGGCGCGCGTTCGGAGAAGACTTCCGCGCGTGAACGCCGCTGACACGACACACCCGCGCTAGCAGCAGCTGTATATAAGCACGCCTCGCCATGCTTTTATTTCGCACTCAGCAGCTCAAAGCTCGCTAATCACTCTCCATCCCTCCTGATCCTGATTCTGATCATATCCATATATCGCTTCACTACTCACTGCTACTAGAAAACAACACGGTCGGACGCCGGGACGACCTCGATCGGCACGTCACCTTGATTGACAGCGCCATGTCGCCTTCAGGACCTGTTCATGGCTTGTTCCCCTGATCCTCCCTCTCGATTCATCTCGCGTGCACTGCCAACGGCGACCATCTAAAGGTCGGCTACTACGACAAGACGTGCCCCAACGTGCAGCAGATCGTGCACTCCGTGATGGCGTCCAGGGTCCACGCCGACCAGTCGATGGCACCCGCTGTGCTCCGCCTCTTCTTCCATGACTGCTTCGTCGACGTAAGCCCCAATTCCATCCATCTTTCTGCCTGATATTGTTACTTATTTCTCCTGCATTGTCTAGTTAATTAAGTTTTTGCACGAACGATATTGATAATGACACGGCAGGGATGCGACGGCTCCGTCCTCCTGGACAGGACGCCCTTCTCCGAGAGCGAGAAGGACGCCAAGCCCAACGCCAACTCGCTCCGGGGCTTCGACGTGATCGACGAGATCAAGTCCTACGTCGAGCGTGCCTGTCCGGCCACGGTCTCCTGCGCCGACATCCTGGCACTCGCCTCCGCGACGCCGTCGCCCTGCTCGGGGCCCGACGTGGAAAGTGCAGCCCGGGCGCAAGGACTCGCGCGGCGCCAACAGGGCCGGTGCCGAATACGGCCTCCCGGCACCGAACTCCACGGTCTTCAAGCTCATTGACCTGTTCAAGCAGTACGACCTCGACGCACGCGACATGGTGGCGCTCTCCGGCGCGCGCACACCATCGGCACGGCGCGGTGCCACCACTACAGGAACCGAGTCTACGGCTGCAACGGCGAGGGCGGCGCCGGGGACATCGATCCCTCCTTTGCGGAGATGCGCCGCCAGACGTGCCAGTCCGCTTACGACGCGCCGGCGCCGTTCGACGAGCAGACCCCAATGAGGTTCGACAACGCCTACTACCGGGACCTCGTAGCGCGGCGCGGCCTCCTCACCTCCGACCAGGCGCTCTACGGCTCCGGTGGGGACCGCTGGACCGTCTGGTGGAAGTGTACAGCACGGACGGCAAGGCGTTCGCCAAGGATTTCGCAAAGGCAATGGTGAAGATGGGTAAAATCCCACCGCCACCCGGGATGCCGGTGGAGGTCAGACTCAGCTGCAGTAAGATCAACTGGTGATATGCTTATGGAGGTGCATGACTAGATTCAATTCAATTTATAAGTAAATAAAACCTGTTGTGGATCAATTGTAACCGAATTATGATTCCCTCTTTTTGTATATTTTTATTATTGATAACCAAATTGTATATTTGTTATTCTCCTAGTGCTGAAATAATAAAACATTTAACGGGCTGTTTAACTGGTACTCCCTCCGTTTCAAACTAGTTCACTTTGTCTTTTCTAGATACAATGATTTTGCTATGCATCTAGTTATACACTATGTCTAAATATATACTCCCTCCGTTTCAAATTATAGTTCACTTTGGCTTTTCTAGATACATTGATTTTGCATTGCACCTAGTTTATACACTATGTCTAGATACATAATAAAATCAATGTATCTAGAAAAGTAAAATGAACTACAATTTGGAAAAGTAAAAAAATGGATCTAAAAAGTCAAAAATGAACTACAATTTAAACCGGAGGAAGTACTTTATATTAGTTTTAGCACATTGTAAAGTTATTACTCATAGGTTATTCTGTATTTGAAAGTTTCTAGAGGATTATAAGGGGTTGGCACTTAGGCAGCAGTAGAATCACGGACATGTAATCGTTTTGTGATATTATTTTGTTCTCGTTGCGTTTGCCCTAGTTATGCTAAGGGCAAAGCAAGTTATTATGAACCATGTTTTAGATTTGTGGCTCTGAAATCATTTGTAATCTTTCTTATTTTTTAATTTCTTTCATACTTTTCAAGCTAGAAATAAAAACCTACAGTTTGTAAGATACTCCCTCCATGAAATTCTTGACATTTAGGACATGATTGTGGTAACCAAAGAGTGGTTAATGAGGGGTTAGCTTTCCATCTATACCACTAATAAATATGTTTGTGGGTACCACTTTAACAACAAAATTATCTTAGCTCAATTGGCTAGGCGCCCGTGACCCGAGGCTAGCAAAGGGCATTTGCGTAACGACATGCTTTGTGAAAAAAAGGCGATGGAGGCTATGACATCAACTAATTTAGGTACGGAAGGAGCATATTTTTTCTCAATAAAAGCCCATTATGGGGATTTTTTTACCCCCTCCGTTTCATCAAACAAATGCATATAATTTTAGCAGATGAAAGAAAAGTGATAGATTAAAAGACGATGAATAAAGAAATGGAGGAATAAATTTTGTAGACTAATATTAATATTTGTTTTGAGATTAGACTGATATTAATATTTACGTGTGTGCTGAGTTGCTAGTTAAGTGTAAATATGGGCTCCCTTCGAGATTGTAAAGGGGTTTATAAGTTTATTGGATTTAACGGGCTAGGGGGAGCCCAACACCACAAGTCATGGTTACATAGTCCTGAGGTCTGAGGTTTTTGGATTACAATTGTCCCTGCTTTTTAAAAAGCAATTGTCCTGCTTCTTGAACAGTTCACACTGAGGCAGGTACGCATACCACAAAAGTCTCGAGCAGGAGCATGTGTCTCTGCCTACGACTCCTGCCTCTACGCATACGGGTAGGCGGCACCGACAGCAGAAACGGAAAGACTCGTCTCGCCTTGTCACCGCCGCACACTCTCGCAACTTCGCAGTGACGGCACGCAAGCGGCCACGTGCATGTGAGGCCCTACAACAACCGCTTGGCCATCGTGCATGGTCGGCGATGTGCCCCATGGCATCGGTCATCCGGTCAGTAAGCGGCGTGGCGATTACCGCGGCGTAGTAGGCCGAACAGGCTCGATGTGACCATGCCGGCAGGGAGCATTTCGAGGCCCCTACGCCTGCACGCCGCTGGCCGCCAAAAAGTCGTCGAAGGGCTGAAGCAGCAGGCAGGCGCGGACCTGCGAGGTGGTCAGAAAAGCAGCCGTGTAAAATACCTCGCGCGGCGGCCGGCACGGCGTAGGAGCTAGTAGCAGCGACCAGCAATTGCGCATGCGATCGACCGACGTTCGACGCCAAAGACCGGTGGCCACTGTGGCAGTGTGGCCAGTGGCCGTGGGGAAGCCGTTCTGAATTTCTGGTGGGCAGACACGGGCACACGGCAACCTACTGCACTGTGCCCGACATTCAATAAGTAGTACAGTAAGGTTGCTGGAACACTCTCTTCACTGGTGAGAGAAAAAAATATAGCCGTGACCGTGGGATGTGTGCCGTAAGTTTCAATTTGTAAAATACGTGTAATATTTAAATTTTTTCAAATAAATTTGTTAAAAACTAGACTTGAAGATCTTTCCGATGATCTTAATTACTTAGCACAAATTTTTTATATTTTAATATATAATTAGGTATTTATGTCTCGAAGCAGCGGTGATAATCTTTTGGGACGGAGGGGAGTAGTCTGTAATTCTGTTGATAGGTCGTGTGATCGTGTCCTACTGTGGCTGCACGCTGCCGTCCCGTGCTTCATTTATCATGACATCCTGCACAGCTCTCCTACCCTGCAATGCGCTGCACAGAGGCGTGCTGTGCACCTTTCGGCGAAAAGCCACACGAGCACCAGGGTCAGGCCCAACGGGCAACAGCCCGCGTCGTGCCCATTCGCGTCCCATGGTCTGGCGGGTACGGTTGCACGCGCGACGTGACCCGGAGTATTGGACTGACCCCCACAACAACTTTAACTACATTGTCGTTTTGCTCAAGCAAGCAAAGCTCGCCTTCTTGTGCTCTACATTGTTTTCCTTCCTCCTCCATGTGCTCTCTCCCGTCTCGACGCCTTGGACGAGAGGTTACAAGGAGGTTTACCTGTTGCATCACGATGACCAACTAATCAAGGAGACTTGAGCACAGTGACGAACCTGGGGGGGATGTTGCATAAAGGCTTCGAAAATTTGATCGAATTCCACGTATTTTTTGCCGATGACTTCTAGTAAATTTACAAACAATGACGATTTCATTCGATATTTTGTTCAACTTTTAAAAATTTTAACCAAAATTTTATTGGTTTATCGAGCCTATGTTTAGTTCACCTTAAAATTTGACAAGTGGCCCGAAAAGCACTTTTCGTTTGTTTTTGTAATTATTTGTTCAATCATGGGTTAACTAGGCTCAAAGTTTTTGTCTCATAAAAGTACATCAAAGCTGTGCAATTAGTTACTTTTGTTTACCTACATTTGATGCTCCATGTATGAGGCAAAACATTTAATGTGACAAGAAATCTTTAAAAATTTTCTAAAGTTTGGCGTCCGGACTTTGGAACTAAACCACGACGTAGAAGTTTTTGATTTTCATGATTTTTTGTTATCTTGCCCCTTCGGTTTGTGTCTCACAAGTAAGCAAACCCATAGTGCTACTTCAATTCTACTTAAACCGAGTGCATCGATGAAGCTAAAAACATATTAGTTCATTTTATTTTGATTATATTTTTATAATATCGGTCAGACAATACTGATAACCTAAATGACATAATATGATCAACTAATTTTAAATACTAAACTCTTATATAACCTTATGGTTTCACTACTAGGGATGTTCTCATTGATGGCGTTACGCCATTGGTTTGAAAGTACAAAATAGTAAAGCATCTTGAGTTTTATGAAATTCATATACCGTCGCGAGATTCGCGTCACATTTGGTTATCGGTGAAATGTATATTTTAAATTCGCGGATATATTACCATTCAATGACGAATAACCCGATCGTCATGGATGTACTTTCAATCTATGGCGATGCCTTTTAGTCATGGAAGAACCATCATTTTAGTCATTATCGACTAACTATAGGTGAATAGCCTATAAAAATTTTCTACAAGCTCAATTAACAAACGATTAGTATAACAAAGGCATGTCGCGGTTTGCACTAGCTCTATTGTCTTGCAAGCCTCTAGTGATAATTCTAAATAAACTCTATGATCTCTATATCACTCAATTACTATGTCACTACTCTAACTAGTGAGCAATCCTAAATATGATCCTTATGCTAGCAAGAACAACTAAACAAGCAAGTGTGCTCTCTACTCAAGGTAAGCTAGGTAAGTAAATGCAAAACAAGGAATTGTTATACCGGCGTGTCGAGACAATGAACCAATCACCGTGGGGGAGGAAACATAATCACAATCAATGGATGAAGCCAATCACCAATGAAGACAATGAACACGATGATTTGTTCACCGGAGTTCACTTGTTGTCGTGGTCGGATATAAAGCGGATATACCCACGGACACGGTAAAATCGGTTGAATGGCTCGTGTGGGACTGGCCTAGCTCAAGGGACACAAAGCACTTAAGATTTATCTTGGTTAGACCAATCGGGGCCTAGTCCGATCTCGGTCGAATCACTATGTGGCGAGCTCAAGACTCGTGTCGGGGAGAATACAAGATGGTCGAGAGGGAGGCGGCTCCCAGAATCTCGTGAGTGGTGTGTGTTCGAGCGGGAATGCGAGGGAAGAGATCGATCCCTTCTCCGGTGGCCAAGACTCTCCTTGCATAGTCGTAAGGGGAGGATACATAGAGTGCCACCGGGAAGGACTAAAAATGCGAAAGAATACAAAATAAGGGAGTAAAGTGTAAAATTAGCACGGGATCGGACACGCTCGGTTGTCGAGGCACGCGTGCCGTGGCAAATCCGTCTATTTGCGTAGGGTGCGGCGTGAGAGTCTCGTAGAGTGCGGCCCTATCCCAGTCGAGCCGCGCTCCTTTGTCTCTGCTAGAGCTGCGTCACGGCGAGGGAAAATATGTGGGCGAGAGGCTGCGTAGGGGAGGGCTCGGTGGTGAGCTTTAGTGGCCTTTTAGCCGATAGCGCTTGGCGGGAGGTGAGTCGGCATACGAGGTCGGTACATGCATGTATCGCCGCGAGATGCAGCCGCGCGAAGCTACGGCGGCGTCGCCACGGCCACGGTACTTTCGAGTACCCCTTAGGTAAGTCGCTGTAGGTGGACTTCCTACGATTACGTCGTTGGGATATGCGGTCAGTCGGGTATGTGGTCCCGAAGACTTGCGAGCTTCGGTCCGAAGACTTGCGAGCTTCGTAACCTTCAGCGTCGCTCGAAAGCTCGCGAGTGCGTGGGATTTGTCGGGATGGGCCTTGAGCTCCCTGGTTAAATTAATTCCGTACTCGGGGTTAAAATTAGGTGCGAGTCGGAGAGATAAGTTGTGCGGCCTCGGGGTCGGTGGGATTCGTTTGGACGGGGCACAAGCTCCGAGCTTCGTCTTGAGTCGAGATAGATAGGCCGTGCGGCGTGGGGTCGCCGGTCGTCGCCAGCGCGGGCGACCTCGTGTGATGGCGTGAGCTCGTGTTTTTGGCGAGCTTTCGGGCTTAGAGCTCGTCTTGGGACGGAGATTTGATCATCCGTCTCGAACTCGTGCGAGGCGGGTAACTTCGAGGCGAGTTACGAGCTCGTGCGGCCGGGGTTGTCTTCGAGCCAAGCTCGGGGCTTCGTGCGGAGACGAGGTTTGACTATACGGTCTCGAGCTCGTCGGCGGGCCGAGCTCAGGCCTGAGCTCGGAGTTACAAGGCGAGGGAGAGATTTCAAAGTGGGCGAGCTTATGTCGGCCGTCGGGCAAGTCTTTGCCCGGGTTTTTGCGATTTGCGTGTGTTCGGGGTACCTCTAATATTGGTACCCGACGGTAGCCGGCGTTGGGGGGAGATGGATTCTTCCTCAAACTCCAAAGCCGAAGGTCAGTCGTCGTGATCGTCGTTGGAGTTCGTTCCGTTCCGGAGGGTGGCGGCGAGCACACCCGGCCCAGGGTGTAACCAAGTTTGTGCAGTGTGTGATACACTCGTAGGGCTCGTATTTTTTTTCGTTTGGCCGTTCCGACTCGTTTGAGCCGTTTTTGCGTTCTCTCTCGGCGGAGGTGGGGTGACTCGTGCCTCGTCTTGCCTCGGCGGCCGAGATGGGTGCTCGTATGAGTTACCTAAGCCCGAGGTAGCTCGAGTGAGGCGAGGCTCGTCGGCTCGTTCGTCGATCAGCTAGTGGATCGACCTCATGTTCCGGGAGCTCGACCTCGCACATTTCCTCGAGATGCGTGTCTCGAGTTCTGACGCCTTTTCCTCGAGGAAGGGGCGGGAGGTCGATGCGTCGCTCTGGCGGCGGCTTAGCGGGGTTGAAGAGTCTTCTGCGTAGCTCAGTAGCGAGTCGCGGACTCGCTTGGACTTCTCCTCGATGCGCCCCTCGCTCCGAGGCGGGCTGGCGACGTTGAACCCTGCGGGCGGCCTTGGCCCCGAGCCCGAATCACGGCGAGCTCGCTCGCTGCATCGTCAGTAGAGTTACCGTTGTAACTTTTAGCCGTTGCGATCGAGGCCAAGGCCATGCGACCGTGGCCAAGGCCGCCGAGCGTGCGAGTGTTTCTGTGGCCGGTTGCCGATCTGTTAGTCGGTGGGGGACCAGGCAGCGCGGCATGGATGTGTACACGAATGCAGGCGCCCCGTCCTCTTGCGTGGATGAATGCGAAGTCGTCGCGCGATGGTCGCTCGAGACCGGAGCGTGGCGGCAGCGGTGTGCTTAGATGCGCGACGCGGCGCGCGCCGCGTGGCATGCGGGAGTGGCCGGGACTGGCTTTAGTCGTGGGTGGGCTCGGGCTTTCAAGTCATGCGGGATGGTGATGCCTATTTTTTTAGGTTTGTGGGGACAGGCGCGGGCGGAGGTTGAACGATCTCTTGTTCTTAGAATTAGGTGCGAGATGGAGAGCACGCTGCGCGGCGAGGCGCGACTTCGGAAATAGATGGACGTAGGGAGGCGACGGGTTGGCCCGCTGGCCCGGCTTGGTCGGCGGTCGTGCAGGTGGCCCCGACAAAGGGTCGTGCGGGGCGGGGTTTTGGCCCGGGCGCGACGTTGGCCCGCCGGTCGTCTTGGTGCAGGAAGTCGGCGGCGTGGGCGACCCCCGGCCCCGGGGTCGTGCGGAGACGGAAAAAATCATAGCTCGGCGGGCCGGCGGAAGTCGTGCGGCCTTGAGCGGCACGAGTGGTAGTCGGGAGCGGTGCGTACAAGAAAAGCTTGGAGGGGTTCTATTCTTACCTCTTCCTTCCCTTCATTAAGCCCGAGCGCGCCGCCGCGTCAGCGTGAGGGAGGTCGGCGGAGGCCTTGCCGCCCGCTCTACCCGGTCGGCGCGGCGCCCGTCGACCCGATCCACGGCGGCTCGCGTCCGCCATAGCGAGGATGAGGGGTAGCCCGTTCGAGCAGCTTGGGAGATCGGAGGAAGCGTGCGCGCGGCCCTACCCCACGAGGCTCTTGGAGTCGGGACATGAGGGGAGCGAAGATGGCGACTTGGAGGCACTCCACAGTAATCCACCCACTTAGAGTCATTGGTGTTGTCCGGTGAGCTCCGAAAGCTTACGGAGGCGAAAAGTGGAGGTTCTGGCGGCGAGAGTCTCGCCCGGCCGCCGGGCGAGTGCGTCGTCTCGTTACGTCGGTTTTTCATCGGCAACGTGACTTTTACATTCCGGTAGTGACTTCATCCTTGGGCTCCTTCATTTCTTGGAGGGATGAGTTGCAGCACCTCAATCGAATAAGTCTTTCAAATCGTCGGTCTTAAATGTCTTGGCGTACTTAGAATTAGGCAAACCGGGAGCTCTTCAAGCACTACTTTAGCCGTCCAAGATTTGGCAATACCAAAAAAGATCTCGGCCCGGGGCGTGGTGTAGGCCTCTATTAGGGCTCATCGATTCAGATGGGTATGACCACTTAGTACCCCGCTCCGTCTCCGTAGTCTAGCGAGTGGGTGGCACTCCCGATGGTTTTACCTCCAAAACGACCCGTCCGTCCTCTTTAGATGTTTACCGGGCGGGCGATCTTGGACCCAGTGCACTTGGAGACAAGCCCGACCTGAGAGGTTTCGGGCAATACTCAAGGGGTGGAGGCGATTCGCAAACTCCACAAAACATAGTTCGCGGGCAAGGCGGCGCTCGCCCATTATTTTCGGGAGTGCGATTCTGCGAGCCCGTGTCTTGCATATGTTGAATGACGGATGACGGGGCACCCGTGGGGACCATCGTGGCACCTTCCTCCCCAGCGTCGGAGGTCATGAAGAGAGGTGAAGGCGTGACAGCCAGGCGACTTCCAAGTATCGAGGGTCGATCTGCGCCATGGCGACAAAGTGGTAATCTTTTTTTCCTTGCGGTTTTTGTTGAGATTGTCCGCATAGTCTTGTATTCGTGTTGTAGGTTGAAGTCCGAATTGACATTCCTCCATTCATGACATTTTATTCCGCCTTAGGGTATGGGACGGTCGAGCTCGGCGGCGGTGGACGCACTCAGTCGGGGCAGCGACCCCCGCGGGGAAGGCGGGCGCACCTCCAGTGGCGGTCGGTGATGGTCTTATTCGTTAGGTCCCACCACTAGCTACGCGCTCTGGTGCGGCGTATGGAAGCGGCGGTGGTGGCCTTAGTAGCGGCGAAAGGTGGTTTGCGGCGTTACGAGGCATCGGGCGTTTCGAGCCCTAGGGTCGAAGAAGCGTCGTACGTCGAGTAAGTTACGCAGGGACAACTTCGAGGCTTCATCATCTTTGCTTCCGACTTTGATCGATGTGCCTCGTGTATGCGAGGTGGTGAAGCCCCCTGAGCCCAATCGAGAAAAAAGCCCGCGAGCGAAGCCTCGAGTCGAATCCCGTGCGAGGTTCTACATCATCGATTCGGTGGCTCCTCGACATCCGGGAGCTACGAGGAAGAGCACGCCCGGGCGTGAAGCGAGCTTAGAATAGCGGGGTGGTCCGGCCCTCGGCGGAAGCGGCTTTGAAACGCGTGCCCGGAGCTGGAGCAACGGCTGAAATAGCGATTACCACCGCGGCCTACGTGGGAGGCGGCGTCGCATCTTTATCGCGCCCGTGTTGAGCGCACCCGTTGGGGAGTCTCATACATCTTCTACGCTCACGGTGCCCATGGAACATGGCGTTAGTGCTAGTCTTGCCGTCGGCCAAGGTAGCGGCGGAGCGAGATGGCCGGATCGAACAAGCCATCGTCGAGGTCGACACTCCCATCAAACTTCGAGGGTTCTTGACGGGCGGCGAAAGGTGGAAGACACGGAGGACTTGACCGTAAGCACCTCGAGGCGCTTTGGAGGTAAGTGCGTCTTCTTGTTTTGTCGGCGTCACGATTCGAGGATGTCGTTCTTATTTACGGTGTCTCTTCTTTTCGAGTCTAGATACTCTTGGTCGGAGAAGCGGGAGGCTAGGAGTCGCTCATGCTAAGATCGGCGACTTCGCTGGAGGCGAGACTACATAGCGAGTGGTGGAAGTGGGTCGGCCCACCTTGCTGGCGAAGCGATTCTAGCGAGAGCTTCGCCGTCCTCCGTGACGAGTCGAGCAAGAAAAAGCAGCGTGTTGTCGAGACGGCGCATTAACAATTCGCGAAAGACCCTGAGACAAAGAAAGCGAACTAGGAGGTAGGTAGCCTTAGAGTACAGTTTGTGCTTTTAGTCGGTTTGTGAGCTTACGTGTCGCCATGTTTTTGTCTGCGGGGAGGAGGCGAGAGGAGAGTGTGAGCCAGAGATAGTGGCTAGCAAGTGAAGATCTGCGGTACACAAGACAAGGGCGAACCTTATGCAGTACTTTCGCTGGCGCCGGGGAGACTTCGAAACGCAGCGGCGAGATCTGAATTGTTGGCGTCCGCGCGGTGCTGCGAAAACGGCTAGAGGTCGTCGGCGGCAACTGCGGCCCAGCGAAACCCTCCCTCATTCCACGAAGGTGGCGGAGTTGATGATAGCGCGAGCGCGTAGCGTCATCGCGAAAAGGTATTGAGGCATCATCGTTTGCCCACTACGAATCTTAGCGAGGAAGGCCATCGCGAGTGGCGAAGCTTTCGACAAGCGTTGTGATACGCGGAGGCTAGAGTCGCTTCGCTGGCGTGCGAGGGTGACGCCGATGCTGCGGAGGAGCTCCGGACTTCGCGAGGAGTCTTGCGAGATCGCGTCATCGGCGGCAGCGAGGGACTCCGATGAGGGCGTCGGCAGGGAGCACAGCGAGGACTCCGAGCGAGGGTGTCGGCGAGACACATCTGCGAGGAGGCGAGTAGTAATAGGGAGTAGTAGGTGCGTGGTGATGCCATTTTTAATTTGTGTGGAACAAGGTCCCTCCTAGTCGAGGGTAAAGCTGTAACCAACTTTTTAAGTTGCTTGAGTACGTGTGAGCACTTTGTTTCCTTTATTAAACACATGTTTATCGAGCTTCTAAATGCGAGAGTCGAGATTTTTAAGGAGCTAGTGATGGGCCATTCCTCGGTAGCGCGAGAGCATAGGAGGTCGATAGGGCGCTCGTGCCACACCTTACGACCGGCGTCGAACTTAATCGAGATGATAGTGCGTGCGAGTGGTGGAAAGAAAACAAAAAGTGATCCCGGGGCGAGGTGAGTGCGACCTTGATACTCTCTTTTGCGCGAAAAAGTTGGTAAAAGTGCGGGGTGTGCGCCCGTCCTCTGTAGCCCCGAGCAAGAGCTGACCTGCATTTGGAAGCGAGAGGCGTCGTTGCTCAACGGCCCGAAGCGAAAAAGGTTCAAATGCTCGCACAAATTCTTGCATTGAGCGTGAGTTCTTTTTTATTAAAGCCTATGAGCGACAATTTGCGAAATGCGTTATGGGCAAGAGAGCGTAGGCTGTTCGATGTCTCGGGTGTTGGAGAGGACTTGATCGTCGGCGTCCTTGATACCGTACATGTCGAGTATGAGCGCGGTCGCCTAGGCGTCGAGTCGGATGAATGGCGGCCCGAGGCGCATGAGGCGGCGAGCTTCGGTGAAGCTTTACGCGGAGATCGTCGGCGGAGTTCGGCGAGGCTCGATGGTGAAAACTTCGGCGGTGGAGCTCGTTCGGCCTAGCTAGGCGGAGCTTGAGGTGGAAGCTTCGAAGTGGAGCTCGATTCGGCGTATATCGTGCGAGCGATCGGCGGGGCGACCCTCATCGAGTCATGCAGGTCGATGCGAGTCGAGCGTAGTCGGAAGAGGTGGAGGTATGCGCCCGGCAGTCGTGTAGCGCGGCACTCCGGCTCTATATGCGCGCAAAGTGCGTGTGAGCGAGCCTCCGTCTCGAGTACGCGCCAAGTCATGCGTCGGAGGCGGAGAATCCCTCAGTGCGATATATATTTGCGTGGCCGCGGGATATCGGGGCGGCGCGCATATGCGTCGCGTGGCGGGGATCCCGTCCCCTAGATGCGTGCGGGAGCGGGGAGCGAGCGGCGGATCTCGTAGCTCTTAGGTCAGCGCAAGACGCTACTTGAGTCACGCGAGGGCGAAAGCCCGCGTATCCCAGCGAGTAGCGCGAGACGTGCGAGTGAGATGCGGCCTTCGTAGAGCTTGCAATCGCCGGAGCTCGTTAGGCGGAAACCGCGTCGGAAAGCTCATGGAGTGAGCGGAGTTCGTGGAAAGCTCAATGGGTAGTGGAATTCGTTGAGCCGAAGCTTCGGCGGTGGAAACTTCGAGTTGGAGTTACGTCGGGGAAAGCTTGTAGCGGAAAGCTCAAAGGTGGAGCTTCGTTAGCGGAAAGCTCTAGGTGGAGCTTCGGCAAAGGTTGAGCGAAAGCTTATAGGGAGAGCTTCGTGATAGAGCTGCGTCGGAAAGAAAGCTCGTGGCGAAAGCTTCGCCCGATAAAGCTTAGCGAGCTTAGCGGCAGCTTTGGCGACCCAGACGGGATAGAGGCGGCGAGGACTTGCGCCCGAGTAAAGTGCGGCACGGCGAGACTTCGCGTCTTTGAAAGTGCGTGCGATGCAGGCAGCGACATGGCGGAGCCTTGACACGCTGGTCGCATCCGCAGGCGAAGGAAGTGGCGTACTTCGGCAACTGCGAGTACGTGCGGGGCAGCGGCAGCCATTTGCGAAAGCGAAGCGGTCTCGCTGATCGACCTGCGGATTATGCGAAGCGAGAAGTCGTGCTTGGCGCGGCACGCTTCGTCCTCCTTTCGCGTGAAGCGATGGCGAAACACGGCCCCGCGCCCGTCTTAATCGCGCGATAGATTGAGTCCCATGCGGACCACGGCGAAAGCGAAAGCGCGTCCGTCTAGGCGAGATGCGTGCTATGCGCCTCGCGAGAGCGATATGCGTCGTGGCGCGCACTGGCGCTAAACTCAGAAGGTCGTGAGCGCTAAGCGTCCCAGATCGTCGCGGCATATAGTAATCGCGGCCCGAGCTGCTTTATGCGAAGCGCGAGGGAAATCGCGAGAGTTGGTAAGCTTAGCCTCCACTACATGCAAAGAGCGGCGCCGAAGCGAGCGCAGCGCGCGAGGCAGCGCGGCAGCCATCGATGCGAGTCCGCAGGGCGCGTACGAGGCGAGATACCTCCCTAAAAAGTCCGGAGGAAGGTGCGTGCGGGGCGATTCCCTCGGCCCGTGACAGCGCAGCGCGAAGACGCACGAAGGAAAGTAAATGCAGGGCGGGCGCCACATAGCGAGCGGCCATAGGTCGATCGCGAAGCGAGCAGCAGCGGCCCGCATCCCGAGATGCGTCGCGGGCGTAGCACCAGCGCCCGAGAGCGTGCTGTGGCAGCGGAAGAACTGCGACGGAGGTACGTCGCGAGGCATACGCTTCGTCTCCCGGTTTCCAGCTTCGTGGCGATGCGTCGAGCTTCGTGAAAGCCCCGCCGAGAGCGAAAGCTTCACGGCAAAAAGCGCGGCGTCTACCGCAAAGTGTGTATGCCTGAAGCGGTAGCGATGCGAAAGCAGCGATGAAGAAGCGTCGCGCGAGCGCTGAGCGGAAGCGTACCTGCCGAGTCGCAGCGATGCGAGATCCGGTCGAAAGAGTAGCTAGCGAGGCCCCTTAGGGGCTAGTGTTGAGCGAAGCAGCGTCCCGAGCGCCGCGAGCGCGTAGGCGCCGGCGGCAAACGGAAGAAGCCGCCGAAGTAGTGACTATCATCACCCGAGCGCTTCCCCTACAGCGCGCCAAGCGTCGTGGTCGGATATGGCGGATATACCCGCGAGACCGCAGTAAAATCGGTTGAATGGCTGCGTGTGGGACTTGATGGCCTAGCTCAAGGACACAAAAGCGCCAAGATTTATCTTTGGTTCGAGGCAATCAGGCCCCTAGTCCGATCTCGGTCGAGTCACTATGTGGCGAGCTCAAAGACTTCGTATCGGGGAGAATACAAGATGAGTGAGAGAGGGAGGCGGCTCCCAAGTCTACTGTGAGTGGTGTGTGTTCGAGCGAGAATGCGAGGGGAAGAAGATCGATCCCTTCTCGGTGGCCCAAGACTCTCGCTTTCTATAGTGCGTAAGGGAGGATACATAGGTACCACGGAGAAAAGGACTAAAGATCACGAAAGAAATACAAAATAGAGGTAAAGTGTAAAATTCGCACAGGATGTGCGAGACGCGCTTCGGTTGTCGAGACGCAGCGTGCCCGTAGCCGATCCGTCTATTGCGTAGGAGTGCGGCGCGGAGTCTCGTAGATTGCGGCCTATCCGTCGAGCACGCTCCTTTGTCTCTGCAGGGGAGCTGCGTCCACAGCGAGGGAAAAATATGTGAGCGAGAAGCTGCGTAGGGGAGCTTCGGTAGTGGGAGCACATGTAGCCTTTTAGTCGGTAGCGCTTGGCGGGAGGTGGAGTCGGCATGCAGGTCGATTTACATCGTGTCGCAGCGAGGATGCAGCCGCGCAGCTACAGGCGGCGTCGCGCCAGCTACGGTACTCGCAGTACCCTTAGGTAGAATGCGTAGAGTGAACTTCCCTACGATTTATGCGTTGGGATATGCGGTCCAAAGTCGGGTATGTAGTCCCGAGACTTGCGAGCTTCGGTCCGGAGACTTGCGAGCTTCGTAACCTCAGCGTCGCTCCGAGCTCGAGGTACGTAGGGATTTGTCGAGATGGGAGCGCGAAGCTCCCTAGTTCAGTGAATTCCCGTACTCCGAGGTAGAAAGTCGTGCGAGTCGGAGAATAAGTCGTGCGGCCTCGAAGTCGTAGAGGATTACGTTTGGGCGAGACACGAGCTCGAGAGCTCGTGAAGTTTCCGTACTCCCGAGGCCCGAGTGCGTGCGAGTCGAGAGATAGATAGGCGTGCGGCGTTGAGTAGCAGCGATTACGTCTTCGCAGCGGGCGAGCTTCGCGTGATCTCGTGAGCTGCGTGTTTTTGGCGAGCTTCGGGTTTTAGAACTTCGTGCGGGGACGGAGATTTGGTCATCCGGTCTCGAACTGCGTATGCAGCGAAGCTGCTTCGCTGGGCGAGTTACGAGCTGCGTCGCGGCGGAGTTGTCTTGCGAGCGAGCTCCGGAGCTACGTCTCGGAGAGCGAGGTTTTGACTATCACGGTCTCGAGCTGCGTGCGGCGAGCGAGGCTCCGACCTATGAGCTGCGTCCGGCGGAGTTCGGTTCCGGACTACGAGCTGCGTCGCGAGCCGGAAGATTTCCAGTAGGCGAGCTTATGTCGAGCGATGCAGGCGAAGTCTTTGCTTAGGTTTTTGCCGTGATTTGCCGTGTGTTGAGGGTACCTCTAATATTGGTACCCGACAGCTTGCACACGACAAGCTACTCTCCGGTTGTGCTCGAGCCAACACAAGGATGGTGTTTGAGCTAGGCGGTGTGGATACGGGATCACCAAAAGAACTCTACGAGGTTGTTTGCGAGGGTTCTATCTAACATAGCGACCACAAACAACTCCCGAGAAGGCAATGGAAGCATAGCTACGGTGACTACATTTGTAAATAGGATAGAGCGCTGGTCA